>JAVHNL010000403.1:0-25000 GCA_031216105.1 Dalbergia cultrata | reverse complement strand
AGCGAATGTTAAAAATGAGTCGGAGCTGAAATATCACCCTGGGCTCTAGATGTATCTAATAATCTCTCTCTCTCTCTATATATATATATATATATGATTCTTCTCTACATTCAAGAACATGCAAACCAATCACTAGTCTTGCTAAACCAAACGCTTTGCGAAGATCAATTTATGACTTATTTGCATGCATGCTACTGCACAACTTATTGTTACAGTGACATTTTGTCGTGTTGGATTTGGATATAGGAGCAACGGAATGAGTCCATTGTAGTCCTACCTGCAGACGGTGAGTTTTGGAGTTGTGCGTGAAGTTGCTAACGTAAATTAATAATGAGATATTTTAGAGCGTTCCAAAGGTAAGAAAAAGAACAAAAATGACAGAGAAACCAACAAGTTATTTGAGGAGTGACAAGCAATGTGATCCCTCCAAAGAATGCGATACAAATTCTCTTCCTGGGAAGTGCATTTACTAAGAGAAGAAGTAATTATAAATGTTTCATCCTCTAGAATTGCGATAACAATATTTTCTATAATTTTCTCTTATTTAAAAAAAAGAAAAAAGGACATAGAATAAGAAACTTTAACATAATAATATAACATAATTATTAATTTTTAAATAAAAATTTAATTTAATTATTTTATTTCATAAAAAAAACCTAATTCACATATAGTTCCTATCAAAGATATTAACAATATTTTTCTAATTCTATGACATTATTCTAAGGAAAAAAACTGTATATTCACTACTCGAGCTAAACCATTCCATGCTTCCACAATTTTAGTAAATATATAAAAAAATATAGTGGTAATAAAAAATAATGATAATTCAAAAAACTATAATGTTGAAGACAACTAATATAAGTACGGTTCAGTAACAAGTGCTGAACTCTTTATTCTCATTAACATCCATACACAGACATATCTAGGACCACCTAAACACTAATTAACATTCTAACAGCTAATAATAGATTTGGCCTTCTTCTGTGTCCTTATCTTTTTTTAATCACACTTACCCACCAAAATAACTTGCTTCCAAGTTCCACCTTATCAGAAAGCCGACCTAACAGACCCATTTTGTATTTTAATTTGTTGGCTGTGCCAGCCACCTTGAGAAAGCATTCAGGGTTCTTCTATTAGACCTATAATGCCTTTGTGTAAATTCAAGAAAAGTTGGCCAAGTAAAGTCTGGATATTTTCTAGGATTCTCCTTAGTGACAAGGTCTTTTGGAGGAGTGACCACTTTGGTTGCATTTGGACACAAAAAGAAAGCCAGTGATTTTCTTACAGTTTTGCTATTCACAACAGCCCTGTGCATGCAACTCTTGTAAATCCCATTAGATAGAGCCCGAAAAAAAAAATCATTATCATTTCAATCACATTGCCTAAGCTTTAGGAAATCGTGAAAATATGGTATTATACCAATCAAGTCAATTTTCATATTAGAGTTCATGTGATTTCAAGAAATAATTTTCATTTTTTATTTTTTGGATTTCGTGAAAAAATAATGAAAATTGTGTAAAAACTATAAAATCTAGCTTTTATTTATAATTTTTGGTATTTCCTTCATAAAGTTCTGAAGACAGAACAACTGACAATAAAAATTAAAAACTATTTTATGAAATCAAATACACCTAGCAATTGATATGTGTCTTTCTATATAGTATGTTGTTTCATTTTCCAGGACAAGATGGCCTACCAAATATGCTATAGTGAGCAGTTATTAATAATTTTATCAATTATCAATTAATTAAAAGCAAATTGAAAATATACTAAACAATCCATACCATAAATGTGTCACCAATGTTGACCACAAAGGCATCATCTTTTGGAGGAGTAGAGTACCATTGTTCATCCACAAATATTTGTAGAAGCCCAACTTTATCTTCATGAAGTATAGTTAGAGATATTGGATCACAGTGAGGCCTAGTTCCTAAAGTCAAATCAGGCTCTTGGCAATGTGAATAGTAATTCAATCTCGTTACATAATCATTTCTTGATAAAAATCTCTAAAATATTGGCGTCCAACTCCTAAGCTAACTCCCAAAAGCTCCATTATCTCAAGGGAAAGATTGCTCATAATTTCACAATAGTCTTGGTAGAAAATCCTAGTAAATAGAAATAGAAATTATTAATAAAAAAAGGAGAAAACTAGACATGGATGTGGTATTTATTTGCAATATTTATAATTAGTCATGTTAACAATTTATATCGAATAATGTTATTTGAACTCATAATTTATAAGACGTGTATCGACACATTCTCATTTATTATTGGATGAGATGTGAAACCCAAATTAAGTGGAGTTAACACCTCATCCAATAATAAGTGAAAATATATAGATACAATGTATGTCCAATGAATTATGACTGCAGCCGTGAATGACATTTTTTATTTAAATTATTTATAAAAAGTTGTTTGAGTGTAATAATCAAATGAAAGAAATAGAAAATGCTTTAAAAGTACATAAAGTTAACACCTTTAAAATGAATTTCACTCTTTTACAGCTTATTAGAAATGAATTATCTTACCCAAATTGTTTGAAATCTTCCCCCATAACACTAACAAAATATTCTTCCACAGTTTTTCAAGATTGATCCGCATAGTAACGGAAAGAAAGTGTTTCCTTCCAAGGAAGATTGGAGAAGAACCTTCTTACAAAGCTATCAGCATACCCACAATGGTCTCCAATCTTTCTGTGAGCTCTTTGCTTCTCTGACATTTTCATGCAAAAGAAATCATCCATGAGATTATGAGCTTTAGCTATAAGCTCAGCATCAACTCCATGGTTGATAACATGAAAAAATCCATGTTTCTTGCATGCCTCATTCACTTTTGAGCAAGCAATTGAAATGGCTTCTGGGCCTCCTGAAAAAAAGGCCTTCAAGTCAATTTGTGGAACTTGGAGTTCTGGTAACATTAGACATGGCTTCTCATGATCAGGCCATATAAACTTCGAGGGTATGTTAGGTTGATATGACATAAAAGATGGATCAAAGATAAATTTTTCTCCTTCCTCATCATTTTCTTTTGGCTTTTGAGGTGAAAGAAGCACTTGTTGAGACATTGTTATGTTTTAACTGGGCAAGACAATTAACTACAATGTTTAATGATGGTTGGTGCCTTTATATTAGAATTGCAGCTTGAACTTGCAATAGTTGACACTTGGAACTAGCTTTAGGAGTTATGGAGAGAGAAAGCAAAGGAAAGAGCTGTCATGCGATGGTAAGGACAAGTGTAATAACTATTTCAGTATTTATAAATGGTTTTTAAACACAGAAAACCATGAGTTATATTATAATAAAATTAATAAATATTCTATATCATTTTGAACTCAATTCCTTTTACTATTTTTTAGGTGAATAATGATATTACACATCTATATATACATATATAAAATTCTTGACAAAGATCGTGGTAATTGTTAAACAAAATAAAGTGTTATGTATAAACCCCAAATTTATTTGAAAATAGAAAATATAACACATAATTTAAAATTTAAAATTCTGAAAAATTTTCTATCTTATTTAGCATTTTCTTTCTTTATAACACTAAAATAACAGCATTTAGTAAATAAAGGTGTTGAAATAGACGAACACTACGTCAAATTTAATTTTTGGCAATATTTATTAACTTGAAATATTGTTAAAATTTTTCAGTAACATTTAAAAAATGTTGAAAATATAAACAGTTTTACCAATATTTTATATTTATGCTATTAAAAGATATGATCAATTCTACAACACTAACAGTCACGGTTAACAGAGGAAATCAGCTTAGGTTTTTACAAATCTCAAGGACTTGTGCTACAAAGTTTAAAAATAAAGAAGATATCTGTTACATTTTAGCAAATCTCGGAAGAGGTGAGTATAATTTATCCATGATAATTTGTAAGTATTCTCTGAGCCCTCTACTTTTCCTGCAACATCATACCGATAAATTCATTCGCAAGATTATGAGCTCTACTATGAGTTCATGGTCAACTCCGTAGTTGACAACATGAAAAAAGTCGTGCTTCATGCATGCCTCGTTCACGTTTGAGCAAATATTTGATATATTGTTTGTGGATCTCCGGAAAGAAAGGCTTGCAAGTCAATTTGTGGTACTTGAAGTTTTGGCAGCATTAAACATGGCTTCTCATCATCTGGCGATATGAATTGGAAGGGTATCTAAGATTGAAATGACATAAAAGATTAATCAAAGATCGAAGCTTTTCTCCGTTTTCTGTGTCATTTTCTTTGGGTTCTTGAGGTGAAAGAAGCACTGATTGATGGGCCATTACAGTTTGAAGTGCACAATATCGCTCAGTAGCTAATGTTTTGTTATATATTTGGTGCTAACTACAATGTTTTGCAATATGGATGCCTATATATATACGTATAACAGTGGCAATTACTAGGAACACGCAATGATGTGGCAGTATGAGCCATTGGAGCTAGGAAAGGAAAAGGGTATCTAATCTAAGGATTGATAAAGATAATTTGTAAGATAAATAAAGGTGTCGAAGGTCTGGAATGAACAGACGAATCTTAATATTTTCAGAGTCTGAAAAGTCAATCAACAATTAAGTTTTTAATTAGTAGTATTACTCAATATTAATATGTACTGGAAAGAAAACTGCATAAAAAAAAAAACTAGAAAAAAAAGGAAAATATCCGTAGATTCGTTTTTCTTTGTTTGGTGGTGATAGGTTCTGTTTTCTATTAAAGAATAACTAATACATTATGGGGAATGCTATGGAACCCAAATAAAAATTTGGGTTTTAAAACGCTTACCTATATGGATCAATAAAAAATCTCTATATATTTATAACAAATACATGTAAATATTTTTAAACAAAATTTAATTTAAGATGGTATTTAAAGAAATGAAGTTTATAAAATGAATTATCATTTTTTGTAGAATATAAATCTTTTCTTAAAAAATGATATTGTTACACTTTTATCTATTCTATATCTAAAACATATATTTCTATCCATAAACAATTAAGATAAGTTGCATTTTAATTTTTTAAATATATTTTTGTTGTTGCTAATTCTAGATTTTTTCACATTTATAATTTTATTTTATTTACTGAAACAACATTTATCAAAATAGATATTTTTATTTTTTTTCAAAATATTTATATATATATATATAAGTTTTATTATTACTATATTAAGAGAATAAATTATCGATAATAATAATAATAATAATAATTTAAAATAATTATTTTTAAAAAATAAAAGTTACATATTTTGTCAACTATTAATTTCAAAATTTTAATATATATAATTTTAATAGTGAAATAACAAAATTCTTCCCGTTACCTTTTTCAAGATTCATCTTTATATATCAAACTAGTACATAGATGAAGGAACGAAAAACTAGTACACAGATGAGTTTTTTTATAAACTATATACTAATTAAAAATAATGGTTTGTAATTAAAATTTTGATATGGAATATAAAAGTTTTATAAAATAAATATGATGTTAATGTAAAAATTTGTATGATGCTTACATATAAAAAAAATACACATTCAACCAATTAAATTTTGATATCAGCAAAAATGACTCTTATAAATTTTATCTAAAACATCAAGTATATTCCACCATATTATTGAATAATATATAAAACATTTTACACTGATAATATATCAAATTAATCCCATATGAAATAACTTAAAGAATAATAATAAAAATACAAAATAAAATATTATAAAAATGAAAAGTATAATTCTTGAGAGTGATTATGTTTTAAATTATTTCATTTAATAACTCAATATTAATTGCGTAGTTCATTTTATAAGAATATTTGATTATTTTGATTGAATTGTGCAACTAAAAAAACTTTATTTATCTCTCACCTCTTCTCTTTTCTTCAATTACATAGTAAAGTGATTCAAAGAAAATTATTAGAAAGCCGTCTAGTTAAATTTATAGTAAAATTTTTTTATAAAGACATTTTATATAACAATTCATTATAAAAATTGAATTTATTTTAATTCAATATTTAATCTAATTACTTGCAATAATAATTAAGTGATGATTGGATATGCCTAACAAAATTAATTCCTTTCTTCCCTCCCTCCCATTTCTTCAACTTTGTAAAAAGTAATCCTATCAGCCCGATAATTTAGTGGTAGAACTTGAACAAAAAGTTTAGGGCCAAGAAGTTTACGTTATGTTATCATATAAATTAATTGATGGTAACTAAATTAAAAATAACATTATATTACATATAAATTTTAAAGTAAATAACAAAAACAACAAATATTAATGTATATTTAGATCATTTGCGAGAAAAAACTTCAATAATCAGTTATAAATAAGTTTTTAATATTTGGTTATTTGAAAATCAATTTTATGTTTAAATGTATTAACTAAAAGTGATTTTTCACATGAAAGAAAGTTTTATCCACGAAGAAACCTAACAGCAGCTTAAATATAATTTTAAAGCAGTGTTTTCAATTTTGTACGGTATAAAAATAATTAATCTTGTATCATAAATTACTAAGATGCAATAAATACTCATACATATATTTGATACTTAATATTATTTTTACAAAAACATTAACATTTTGAAATAATTCATTTTTACTTATTATTGAAATTTTCAAAAATATGCTTTCACCTACAAGTGAATTTTAAGACTTTTTTTTTTCTTATCATCCATTCAAACATTTTATGCAAACACGAAAAATTATTTCAATACAACTTTTATTGAAAAAGTTTCATTTTCAAACATGCATCTATATCAAGTGACATATTTAGATTTAGTAAGAGTTTATTACATATAAAATTATCTGATGCGCTAATATATAAAACAGGCTAACATAAAACAAATGCTAACGAGTTAACCATAATCTTTGACCCGCCTAAAAGGATTGCTACTCATTTGCATTTGTTTTGCCTAATTCATCAACCAATGAATCTGGAAGGAATTGCATTGACAAGCTACACTGACCTATTTAACAATCTTATGAGTCAGGTCTTGTTCATTGTGGGTCAAGCCCATAGCCTATCGAAAACACCCCTAAAAAATTAAAATAAACTATACCTTAATCTATTTTCAAGTTTTTCGTCAACTCTCCATTACCTATTTTTTATTACTTCTAACCAAAATAAATTTCATAAATAGTTAAATGGTATGGTGGCAACCCATCTTATCACTTAACTATGTGATTAAGGATTTGGTCCAGAATTATTTACTGTATCGATAGCAGATATGTTGATTTTTATATTAAGCGCGAGTATTGATATTAGCAATTTAGAATATATACTTACAATTTTAAGAATTTAATGTGTCCCTGTATCCCTATCAAGTAATCGTGCCATGACTTATGCCTATGATTTATAGTTTACTAATTAGATGCAAGTAATATAGTTGTTAAGCACATTTACTATTTTACTAGCTCTTCAAAACAAGTTATGAATGATTGATTCTAATAAATAACCCAAAAAACTCTGTACAAATTAAACGGCTTCCTTGTATTTTATGTGTCACAACTGCGAAGAAAAACATAAACTAAGGATATATTTACGAATTTAGATTTTGGAGAGGAAGAAAGAACTTATAGTATAAAATTTTAAAATTTACACTATACATCATTTTTCTCTAAATTTCAAACTCACAAACATTACCGATTTATAGGAAAGGACATGTAACAACCAAGTAATCAGTTTCATCCAAAAAACTGTCATGTATCATGATTATATGAGCAGATTCTTGAAGCATGAGCATGGGGCATGCCATCATTACATATTGCAGCACACTACAAAACAAGTTAACAAGATGCATACAAGATATAGATATATATATATATATACACACAAACACACACACGTTTGGGGCATCCAGAATCAATTATAAACACCCCCCCCCCCCAAAAAAAAAGGAACAAAAAAATTATTGTTATCTTTCATGTCATCTGGTTTTAAGTGATTAAAATCAATTCTCATTTCTATAATCAATTCTAGGTTAGGAAATTTTATTATTTTCTTCCATAATTACTTTCGCAAAAACTATTACACATGAATAACTTTGCTTTCAATTACTTTAAAAAACTATCACACATGAATAACTTTGCTTTGAATTACTTTTAGAAAAACCATCACACATAAATAGCTTTGCTTTAAAATCAATTCAACAAACACAGAACTAAACATACTAATAACCCTTTCTCTTAACATAAGCCAAATATATCATCGAGTATATGCAAATAACAACTAAGCTCTCAAAATTGAACAAGGTAGGTTTTTTTTCCCCCAAAGAATACAGAAGTATGATATTCAATTTCTAGTCTTGTCTCAGCATCAAAATATTGTACAACAAGATGTTTTTACAGTAAACAAGGTATACTACTTATGTTACCTCGTTTAAAATGGGTGAGAATGGTGTAAACAAATTAAATGAATTGGAAGTAAAAAACAATGATGTGGGAATGAGATGATGTTGGAGGCAAATATAGAATAAGCATTGACCTTATCCCTTCATATATAGTTGATCCATCATTGACACTGTAATTGAAATAGCCAAAGCCAGAAAGGGGAAGGAAAGAGAATAGGGAAGGGCAGAGAAGAAAGAGAGAATACCATTCTGTACTTACGACCAAATTATCAGGTTTATTCATGTAGCTTACAGTTTCAAAGATAGGGATGATCGAACTCACATATTTGATCCAGTAAGACTGGTACTTTGTCATGGCAATCTCTAACCAAGGCTTCATGTTGCAATTGTAGTGTACAACTGCGGCATTCTCGATCTCAGAGCGATCTACGCTAGGATTATAACCCAAACCGAGTACATGCCATGATTTATGTAGTGGATGCGTGAGCCCGTATTGTTCAACTATATTAATGTAATTCTATGTTGTGTGTGAAGTGTGATTATAGCTTATGGATGGTGGATGATAAGAATTGAACATTATTATTATGAACAATGCTTTATGCAATTAAAGAGGGGGGAAAATGCAAGTATTTGTATTAATTTTCCATTACTATAATGTTATATTAATTATGTGGATTTTATGTGGGAAAAAAAAACAAAGTATTAGTAAGTTTATATTTGTTCTGTTTCCTTTACTCATTAAAATCCTTGAAATATGTGAAAATGAAAAGGAATTAGACAACTAAAAATGTTAGGATTTGACAACATGTGAGCGTGATTAGTAAAGAAAACTATCAAAATGTGATTATCTTGATGCAAGAGTAATAAGTCATTTTGAAACCTAATAAGGGGTCACATCAACAATTTAATGGTGAACATTTTTTTTTCACTAAATGTTGAATTGATAAATTAATTTGGAGATTTTTCGTTTGTCCACAACAATATTTTGACGGATAAGTTTGTTAAATGCATATTCTAAATTACTTATATAGACCAATAGTTAGACCTTAGAACAAAAATCATAATCTTGAAAAAAAAAGATAGGTTAAAACCAAAGGCTTTTCTTAGATGAATTTAAAAAATGATCTATATTTATCACTACTAGAAACTCGCGAAATATAGATGGTTTTATAGGTGAATTTTTTTCCGTCTATGGTACAAACAGATATATAGATGGATAAACAAAAATGTGAAAAAATATTTTGTTGAAAAAATTGTAAATCCGTCTATAATTGTTGGCGCAAAATTGTTACAGATGAAAATTACAGATGAATAATGAAATAATTATTTTTTGTTTTTTAACAAAATATACAGACAGATTTTTGTTTAAATTATTGATTTAAAATCACATGTAAGAAATTGTAATAAATATTCACATTCATATGTGCCTAAGATCGTCCATAGGTTCATATAGCATGAATGAGATCAATAATCATTTCATCATAATTTTAACTAGTTTAGTGTGCTGTCCTGATTTTCAGTCTTAAAGAAAATTATGGACCAACTACTAAACCTCATCAAAACAGAGCCAAACTATTTTTCAGAGTTAGTACAACATGTCTATGAGACCCTATAAAAATTTCAAAAGAAGATAAGGTCTCTACCTATATTAATAAAATTCTACAAATTCAAAGGTCAGAAACTACTTAGTTTTAGCTGATAGCTAGATTTTTCTATCCTATTAAATGAACCTATAAACTCCTACAAAAATTTAGGGTTGGACTTAAATATGTTCTTAACACCGTATAAAATTTTTAGCTCAAAATTTGATAATTTGATATGGTAACAAAATTAGATAAATTCAGTGCTTCAGAATGGACTGTGTAGGTAGAAACCTTGATCTGTTTGGTTTTCAAATTTTTAAAAATATCAAAAGTGATTAAAATGACTCAATAAAATTACACTTCCATATATTGGCTTTATCATATAAAATTTTCAGCTCAAGATAACGTCTCTAAATTAGTAAGAAAAATCATGTAAGTGGAGTTGCTTGCTTGAAATCCGAGTTTTCAGCAACATAGTTCACAACATGTTTTGAGAAAAATGGTTTTCTAACATCATCCAATCACTCTACCAAATTAAATACATCAATATCTATGTATTATCAATCAATAAAATCACAAATTCCAAGCTCAATCAATAAGGAAATTTCAAAGTAAATTTTGAAAGAAAAGAGGATAAATAAAGCCCTACTTGGCTCTTGCAAATCTAACTCTTGTTCATGGCTTCCCTTCAAGAGTTCTCTGCCCAATTCTTGATCTAAACCTCTCAAATCCTCCTCTAAGTCAGCAAGAATAGCAACCACAATCTTGATGGTAGAGTGGGGTCAGGGTTCTCTATAAGGAATTCATGTAGAAATTACAAGAGGTAGCATAACTTGTGCTTTGATCTTGGAAGTTTGATGGTGTAACTGAGGATACTAGTTAGATTTTGGTGTTTTAGGAAGAAGAAAATGGAGATGGCTGAAGAAGGGAGCTTGGCCAAAAATGGAGGAGAGACAATGTCAAAGTGTTGGTCTTATGATGAATTTGTAATAATATACATGATAATTTCAATTGTAGAAATGGTTTTTCTTAAAGATAAATATATGTATTTTTGTGAGCATCCTATTGGTCTTTAGAAAAGACAATGGTGTGGCTTCTTCCAAGCCACACCCTTGTCTCATAGATGTCCCATTTATACTACAAGTCTCATATGGTGTGAAAAACTACACATCATAATTTAATCGAACATGTAAAATATCATATCCGTAAAATACATATTACCCGAAATTAAATTTTAGGTCCAAAATTCTAATTTTTAACCTTTCCTAACTTTAATCCTATATTTTCTCTATTTCGGGCATTTCATAACCCAAATTCTAGAGTTTTGGTGGTCCCGATGGCCCTATGAGGCCTGCACGGTCATTATTCACTTTTTTTTTGTTTATCATCATCAAACCATTCTTATCTCGACTAACCCTATTAGAATCATGGAAGTCTCGTTAATAAAGTCTAAATATTTTTTTTTAAAATAAATTTTTGGGTGTTATAATATACATAATTATTAATGATAAAATTATAATATTTTATCAATGTTAGTCATATATATTAACTACAATACCCTTTTTTTCTATCATAAGTTATAATTATAAGTTTTTCATGCGATAAAAACTATCTTTTTTTAAATCATAAGTTATAATTATAAGTTTTTTTATGTGATAAAAAACTATTTTATTCAACTGATGTATTAAATATTATCAATATATTTGCAGGGGAGATTAGTGTAATTTTAGTGAATCTTAGTTAATTTTATAAACTAGAAGAGTGCTGAGTGTAATTACACTAAACTTCAAGGAGGTGAGTATAAAATGCTCCAATTTCAAGCATTAAAGTGATCATTTTGTTTCAAATTTGACAAAGAGCACCGAAAGTAAACAAATTATAAAATAATATATCCAATATTCATAGCTGAAAAGTTGATTATTTAGCTGATGCAAATATGAGAAAATAGTCCTGCCTAAGAATTTAAGATTTTTGTGAATGAATACTGTTATTTTTCATAAACTTTTATTGGGTAAATAAGAGACTGATTTTGATGTGCGCATAACGTTAAAGAGTTTTTGTTATTATTCAATTATATGTTTTTATTTATAAAACTTTGAAAGTAATAAGTTGTTGAGTTAAATACTCTCGTTGATATATCAATATATGGTTGAATATTATTTATGTAAATTTTTTTGTACTAACCATGCATTTAAATTGAATGTGGTAAATTAATATTTCTAGAAGTAATTTGTATCTTTTTCTTTGGACATTTTCAAATGATCTCAAATTTTTTATTTAAATAAAATTTAGTGGTGTATATATATATATATATATATCTTTGTGTGTGTCAACTTAATTATTTAAGATTCTGTATTATTGTTCTAAGAAAAATCACTGCAGATTTTTTTTCAGTAAACTTTTTTTTCCGTAATGGTTAATATATTTTAAAACATAAAACTAAAATTTATAATAGATTTGTTTCTTAAAATACGCATAAAATATAATTCAGAAATCTGCAATAATTCTGTTGACGACAACATAAAAGGGGCTGCACTAATTCTTGAAATTGTATCGTCTTATACTTTTTCATCAATAATTGATATTGTTAGATATATTGTAAGTTCCCTGTGAGGTTGCAATTTATTTTCTCCCCATGCTCCCATTTTCCATCAATCCTATACTCTCTAGCTTACGAGCATCTTTTAGCTTTGTTTCTATTGCATTTGATCTCATTCATCATATCACAACTTCTTATGCTCTCTTCAGTTTAATTTCTTGCCTGGAATAGCAATCATGAAATAAAGGAAGATCTTAACTTAGGGTCGTCCTAATCGAAATACTAAGGTTTGGACCTTTCAACTGTTATGTCGTAGTTCACACAAACTAAAAAAAGAAAAATTAAAAAGGTTTCAAAAAGTAATATAGCTTAAGCTAAAACTTCTAGCTTTTTAACAAAAATTTTGTAAACCCAGTTCAACTAAGAATGAATTTTACAGGGTCGAAGCTTCAAATTAAGGTAAGTATTCAAAAAGGGGAGGAGACGCATCTGAAGGAGAAAAATGTAGAACTGGAGTTGTTGCTGCAGAGCGTCATTACATTCATAGTTATATAGAGTATCATGAATATATAGATATATCAGAGTGCAGTGGAAGTATGGTGGAGGATAGTGAAGAAGGAAAAAGTGAAATAGAAAGTGAGTTAGAAAATTTTGAAGAAAATAATGAGTGAAATAATTGATCCAACGAATAAGTTATACGATATAGAAGAAGAAAATAATGAAGAGAGTTCACATGGAAAATTAGTATTGATGTAGAAATATTTGAAACTATGAGAAATAAAGATTTAGACTTAAAAAAGAAAGATATAATAAAAGAACAAACATTTAATGGAATAATGAATTATTAAAGAAAAAGAAAGAGTCATATTATATAGCAACTAGAAAAGAAAACCAAATAGATATAAAGGACGTCAAAGGAAAAACGAAAATACCATTAATAAGTCAACAAATGATTAAAGAAGAAATAAAGAAAATAAAAAACAAAGATCAAATGAGATGCTTATATTTTGCAGGAACACAAGTTTTAGTAAAAGCATAATTCCAAAAGAATATAGATGCCCTTTAGAAATGTATATAGCAGATGATAGAACAATTTATCCTAGAGAAAAATCAATAATAGAAAAAATAAAAGGAAATTTAATATATCAAAAACTCATACTTACAGTAATATATACCATATTTTACTATAAGTTTAACAGATGATAATGTAACAAAATCCTTACTGTTGTATTGGAAATTAGATGGGATGGAATAGATTTAGAACCAGGAAGTAAAGTTATAACTGTAGAAGTTAAAAATCTGTAATGATATCAAATAAACATAGCATAAGAGGAAAAAGAAAATTAGAAGGATTAGTAGTACAAACCCCTTTTGATAAGATAGCAGAACCATTAGAGGAGATAATGAGTAATGAGGCATGTGATGAATTAAGTTTTGCTATGATAGTTTCAGTTGTTAAACGTTCTGTTAAGTTTGTTATTCATTCAGTTTGTTTGCTATTAGTAGCGTTCATTTAGTCAGCCTTGTATATAAGCCAGATACATAGCTTCCTGTAACTCAGCTTTTCATAATACAATTCAAGATCACCATTGATCATCTCTCCAGTAGTCCTTGCTTCCTTCTTCTTGCCACTGTTTCTATCTACGTGAACTAGCTATGACTTTTCCTAATATGGTATCGAAGCCTCCATGCAGGGGGCTCTGCTGCGCAACTCTGATCCATTTCTTTCTTTTTTTCTTTGTATCTTCATTTCCTTTCTCTCACTAAAATTCTCCATGGTAGAAGAAGTTTCTTGCTGATCCAATGCATCCTCTTTTTCTCCACCCAAGTGAGACCCAGGGCTAGCACTAGTTTCCACGTTACTCACTGAATCCAGCTACAATTTCTAGTCTGAGGCAATGGTAGTGGCCTTACAATCCAAGAACAAGATGCAAATCGTTGATGGAAGCCTACCAGAGCCACCAATGGAAGATCCTTTGTGAGCAATCTGGGACAGGAACAACACCTTTTTTCAGTGATGGATAGTTCGAAGCTTATCTCCAGAAATAGCTAAAAGTGTACTATATGTGAAGAAAGCATGATTTTCTCAGGGAAATTTGTCAAGAATAGCATATTTAAAGGAGGAATTCTACTCCTTCAAGCAGGGTAATATCTCAGTTACCAGCTTCTTTACTCAATTAAAAGCACTATGGGGCGAATTAGAAAACTTTAGGCCAATCAATCCTTGTGTCTGCGAATTGCAATGTGTTTGTAAAGAATATCGGGATCAAGACTTCATCATGCGTTTCTTGAAAGAACTGAATGAGTCCTTCTCGGGAGCAAGATCTCAAATTCTATTGATGGAGCCCCTTCCCCCGATTAGCGGAATATATGGTCATATACTTGAACAAGAAAGACAGTTGTCAACTGAAAACATTGAAGTGCCCAAGATTCTTGCAATAAGAACTCCAAACAACAGCAACAACAACAACAACAGTGCTTTCAATTTAGGCAAGAGACCCCATCCGAAGTGTAAATTTGTTGGCAAAGGCCAACATTCCAAGATGTGTTCTGTCTGTGGAAAGAGTAGACATACTATAGACACAAGCTTCTGCAAGCATGGTTTCCCTCGTGGTTTTAGGAAGGGTCAAGGATCAACGGTGAATAATGTGTCTTCTGATGACTGTGAAAAAGAAGACTTGTTCCATGGAGGTAACGATCAGCAGATCCCTTCTTTCGGTTTGACTAAAGAGCAGTATGAGGGTGTCATTGCTCTTCTTCAACAATCTCAGGTTACAGCCTCCTCACCCCACATAACCAACTAACACTCCACCATTCCATCCACCTATAACATCTCCAGCTCAGGTATTAGTTTCATCTCTCATCTACATAGCATATCTTCTGTCAGGTCGCGTGGTTCTTTAGGAGGGAGAAGGAAAACAAATTTTAAGTGGGGGGCTGTATTGTCTTTTCTTAGGTTTTAAAAAAAAATTAAAAATAATTTGAGACACAGAAAGGGCGTGGATTAAAACCATGAACCCCCCCTTCCCTCACTCTCTAATCTCACACTTTCCCTTCCCCTCAATCTCTCACACACTCTCACGCTCCCTCTCCCTCTCTGTTTCGTCTGCTTCTTCTTTCCCTTCTTCATTTACATTTTTCTTCCTCCATTTCAACCATAAATCACATAGTTGCTAATTTTTATCTTCAAAACTTGATACCTTCTTGCTCCCAAGATTCAAGGTAAGTCTCTAATCTTAATTTCATTTCTTTTCTTTGTTACTCTAGGGTATATCATAAAACTAGTAAGCTCTCAAAAATGATAGATAAATATATGTTCGATATTTCAAGTATGAATCTAGTGAGTTAGAGGCTCTAATGTTAATAGGTTGTAGTGGATAGTGTCAAGAGTTGATTTTTCTCTAATTCTTAGGAACCCTAGGTTTCATAAATTGGGGATTTTGTTCAATGGGCTTTCTAATTGATAAATTGTTTTGAAATAAATTATTTAAACCCTTCAAAATGCTTATATTTGCTAGATTCTGTTGACGTGGAGCGAGCTACTCCCTCCGAAGCTATCAGGGAGAGGCCTAGTTGATTCTGTTGTATTGTGAGTGGCTATTTACATAGTGGCACTGTTTTAAATTATTTATTGGAGAAACTATATTGTTACATTGATAAAAGAGAAAATATATATATATCTATTCTAAGCTACTTGAATTATTTGGTAAGCTTGATTGATTGATTGATTTTCTTTGATATAATGGTTATCAAATATGACTTGATGACTTGTTTGAGATTATTACTAGCTCTCTTTGCCGATTTTATTAATGCCATAATTTTTGCTATATATGTATATTGTTTCAATGTGCATTGGAGAAATTTATTATGTTGATACTTACAAGATTGAATTAATATGAGGATTGAATTTTAGATTTTTAAATTATGTTTGATAAAACTTTATTTAAGAAAAACCATGATGGGTTCTAAGATGGAATTACCGCTAGCCATAACGAAGAGAATTAATGGCAATACCGCTCGCCATAGCGAAGAGATGTAATGGCATTACCGCTCGCCATAGCGAAGAGATATAATGGCCATACCGCTTGCCATAGCAAAGAGATATAATGGCTTTACCGTTTGCCGTAGCGAAGAGATGTAACGGCTTATGTGCACATAGATTTTCTTAGTGAGATATTTGAGAAATAATAAATCTTATGATTAATGGGTTGAGAATACTCCCCAATTAAAATTTATGCTTCTTATGTAACCCTCATGAGAAATTGAGTATTTGATGTTGAAGTTAATTCTTATTTAACAAATGAGCAATTGGCAAGAATAATGAGAAAGTGTATTGAGTAACTATTTTGAGATTTTACTTAGAAATGAAAAATTCAAAAGGTACTTCTGTTAAAATTATAGAAGAAATATGAAAATTGTGAACTATTATTCTTATTCATGAGTTTTACAAATTTGTATGGTTTACAAGCTACTTCATTTCATTTTAAATGCTTCTGCGTTGATTGGTTTCTCCTCCTTGTCCACTTTGTTTATAGTTCTCACTTGGTCTGTTTGACTCACCCCTCGTTTTTCCTCCAGATTTTCAGGTAGCTGAGTAGCAGGTCCTGGGATTGCTATTGGCCCAGGATATTCTTTTTAATAGGCCTCTATGATCAGTTGAGGCTTTTTGATCATTGACTCTAGTATATTTTGCAGCTTTAGGACCTAGGTTAGGTATTTTGGTTATGTGTATGAGCAAGAGCTAAGCACGATTCTTTTGTATAACTGGTCTTTACTATGTCAATAACTGAAAATACTGGAATGTACTGGCTATTGATATTGATTTATGATATTACATTGTTTAACATGTTAAATTTGATTTATGGATTGTTCAGTTTTTAGGAGAGGTACTGTTAGATTTTCGGTAGCCAAATTAGTTAAGTTTGAGATTTATTTTAATGAGATCATGTCTTTAGGCTTGCTTGGCTTGGTGGGTTCATCTAGCCTGTGCGTCAGTCACGGCCTGAGATTGGGTCGTGACATCTTCCTTTTGGCTTATAGACTCAGGTGCAACTGACCATGTTTGTTCTTTTCTATAGTCTTTTACCAACCACAGGCCCACAAACCCAATTCCCATTAAACTTCCAAATGGTACACAGGTTCTTGCATCAACTGTAGGAACTGTTGAATTTTCAAAAGATCTCTTTCTTGAAAACGTTTTGTATTTACCAGAATTCAATTTCAATCTAATTTCTATAAGTAAACTCACCAATTCACTAAATTGTTTCCTCAAATTCACTAATAATGGTTGTGACATACAGGATACACTCACTTTGAAGAAGATTGGATATACTAAAGCAATTGGTGATCTATATGTGCTTGAGGTCTCTACTGAACCCACAAATCCTGTAATAAATAGTGCAACCACATCTGTAAGCCAATGGCATAATAGATTAGGCCACTTATCACATGAAAAACTTGTCTCCCTACACAAATTGTATCCCTACATTTCCATACCTAAATGTAATAGCAATTGTACTATATGTCCTTGGGCCAAACAAAAGAAACTACCTTTTCCAGAAAGTCATTCTAAGTCTACTACTATATTTGAATTGTTACATGTTGACATTTGGGGACCTAACTCAGTTCAATCTACTCAGGGTTATAGATACTTTCTTAACACTTAGACATACATGGATTTTCTTCATGAAACAAAAATCTAAAACTGCACCATGTTTAAAATCATTCATTGCTATGGTAGAAAATCAATTGTCATGCACTGTTAAATGTCTCAAGTTTGACAATGGACCTGAGTTTAACCTTTCTGCATATTTTGCACAAAAAGGCATTGTACATCAAAAATCTTGTGTAGAAACCCCTCAACAAAATTTGGTGGTTGAACATAAACACCATCATATTTTGAATATCACTAGAGCACTCATGTTTCAATCCCATTTACCAAAGAACATGTGGCCCTATGCTATAGCTCATGTTGTTTTCATTCTTAACAGAATTCCCAACAAAGCACTTAACAACTAGATTCCTTTTCAGTTGTTATACAAGAAACAACCAGATTTAAATTTCTTAAAAGTGTTTTGTTGTCAATGCTTTGCCTCAATTTTATTGGCCAATAGAGAAAAGTTTGATCCTAGAGCTATAAAAGGCATCTATTTAGGACACAGATATGGAGTCAACGACTTCTTAGTCTACAATCTATCAACTAGAAATATTTTAATATCTAGAAATGTTATATTCCATAAATTTATCTTCCCATTTCAGTCTTTGCCACATGATATTGACGTTCCACATGTTAGTAACAATGAAAGTCAACCCATCACCAATTACACCCTTGTAGACACAAACACAACCACTCAAAATCAAACATAACCTACACCCATAGACCACACCTATGACATTGAACCTTGGCCTAACATCAGAAAATCTAGTAGACCTAGGAAACCTCCCACATATTTATAGAATTTTCTTTGCACTATAACATCATCTGCATAGCCTATCCAATCTTCTCCATCAGTATTGTATCCAATTCACAACTATTTACCTTACTTAAAACTGTCATCCTCTCACAAACACTACACCCTGGACATTTCATCCTTGGGCCAGACCAAAAACATACAGTCAGTGTCAAATCGAGGATTGGAGAAAGGCAATGGATCTTTGATATATCTGCTCTGATTCAAAGCTGGAACATGGGAGTTTGTAGATCTACCTCTGGGAAACAAACTATAGGCTGCAAATGGATTAATAAAATTAAACTCAAAGGCGATGGAAGCATTGAAAGGTACAAAGCCCGCTTGGTAACAAAAGGATTTGCACAAACAGAGGGTATTGATTTTTAGAAACATTTTCTCCAGTTGCCAAGATCAAGATCTTGTTAAACATCGCTAGCCTTGGCAGCTCGCAAAAAGGAGCCTTGAACAACTAGATGTCAACAATGTGTTCCTCCATGGTGATTTGAATGAGGAAGTATACATGGACCTTCCACAAGGTGTAAATCCACCCAAACCAAACCCAAGATCGTAGTGAAAAAGTCCTGTATGGTGTGACAAGCAAGCAGGCAATGGTATGCTAAGTTGTCCCAGGTTCTCGTATCTCTTGGCTACAATCAATCTTAGGCGAGATCACTCACTATTCACCAAGGCTTCAGGTTCTTCCTTGACAACATTATTGATTTGTGTTGGCGACATGATTCTAACAGGGAGTGACCTGCGAGAAATCACTCGAGTGAAACACATCTTTGGATGATCTCTTCAAAATTAAAGACTTGGGCTGGCTGAAATTTTCTTGGGACTAGAAGTGGCAAGGACCTCTATTGGAATATCTTTATGCAGCGCAAATACACACTGGAATTACTCGAATCTGCTGGCATGCTAGCATGTGAACCACCATCACTCTCATGGCATATTCAGTCAAATTGACTACGGATGATGGAGACCCTTTGGAAGATATATTAGCATACGAAAATTGGTAGGATAGCTCCTTTATCTCAGCAATACCAGACCAGACATATGCCATGCTGTCACATTACTTAGTCAATGCCCCTCTTGTCCGATGAAGTCTCACCACAAAGCAGCAATGCGTATACTCAGATACTTGAAAAGTTCCCCTGGGAAAGGCTTATTCTTTCCTTCCTCTAATGATCTTCAACTAAAAGGGTTTAGTGACTCCGAATAGGCTGCATGCCCTAACACTCGTCGCTCCACAACCGGGTATTGTATATATCTTGGTAACTCTCGATCTAATGGAAATCAAAGAAGCAACATAGAGCTTGACTGCCATGTTGTTAGGGAGAAAGTAAAGTCTGGCCTTATTCATCTTCTTCCCATTCGTTCACAGTCATAGATCGCAGACCTCTGCACCAAGGCATTACCTCCCAAATCATTTGAAGAACTTACTTCCAAGCTTGGCATGGTCAACGTCCACACTCCCGTTTGACAGGGGGGTGTCAGAGGAGATAATGGGTAATGAGGCATGTGATGAATTAAGTTTTGCTATGATAGTTTCAGTTGTTAAACATTCTGTAAAGTTTGTTATTCATTCAGTTAGTTTGTTATTAGTAGCGTTGGGTGACGCGGCCTTGTATATAAGCCAGATACATAGCCTTGCTATAACTCAGCTTTTCATAATATAATTCAAGATCACCATTGATCATCTCTCCAGTAGTCCTTGCTTCCTTCTTATTGCCACTGTTTCTGTCTACATGAACTAGCTATGACCTTTCCTAATAAGAACCACTAGAAGAAATTAATGAAAATTTATTAGAAGATATATAGATGGAAAACCAGTAAGAGAGTTATCTATAATAATCAAAGATTCAATAAACTAATAGCAGAAAAGTTCTAGCAGAGAAATTACACCAGCAATAAAATCAATAGATCAATGTCATATCTAAGTAGGAATGAATAATAAGATTATCCCAATATTAATTGATACCGAAGCAGGAAATAATTATATTGGAAAAAAAATCATATACTAAATGATGAAACAATATACCGGAATATGAAACTTACTTAGATATAAATAATAATAGACATAAGACAGAAGCGAAAGTTAGAAAGATAACAAAAATAAAAGGCAAAGAAATAGTATAGAATATAATATAACAAATCCCCAAATGAATGTTTATTAGGAACTAAGTTTTTAGATAAGTATATAAAGGAAAAATAAGTCCAGATAAGTTAGAATTAATAATAGAAGAGAAAGAATAACAATTCCAAGAGAAAGAAATGATATTAATGTATAGAGCATTATTGTATTATGAACAAATTATCATTGGAACAAAATTCTTAGTCAGAATTGATAATGCTCAAGTTAAGATATTGGTTAACTAACAAACTTGCAGATTCAGTTACCAGCAAGGCAGTAAGGAGCATGGTAACAAATATTTTATTATTTGAATTTGAAATTGAGGTAATTAGTACTAATAATAATTCTATTGCAGACTACCTCTCAATATACTAAGAATGAGTTGTTATTGAAAGCTATCATGCTTCAATTGCAAAGCATGAATGCTAAGTTACAAAGCCAAGATGCAGAGATACAGAGCCTTAAGGCCGAGCTAAAGAAAGGTAAAATGCCAGAGCTAAATAGTCAACAGACAGAGCTAAAGTTTATCCGTGAGGAAGAGATATAGTCAACTCTTAATGAGGAAACTCATGAAGAGGAAAATCAGGCCAAGCTAAAAGCAAAGTTATTATGTGATGAAAATCACAATGCTGCAGGAACAGTTAACCCCACAAATTTTAACCAAGTTTATCCAGAAAAACTAAGATACAGGCAAAAACCAGCCTTTATACCACCATAGTTAGTAACCTATACAGAAGCCCTTGCTAATCAAGAAAAGAAAAGTTATAATCACATTTCACAAAAATATTTAGCCAATCTGAAACAAGTTATTGATTTTCTAAGCACCAAACCATTACAAGACCCTGAGTTATTCAAGAAAAATATAGGATATACTACCCGATCCTTAGTCAAATACAATAAATTAATAGCCATGTCTGGAACAAGTCCAAAGTTAATTGCTACAGCTTATACTTATGGATTATTAAATGTAGACTACACTAAAAATGGAGCAGAGTTAGAAGGTATCCCTGATGTAAGAAACGCAATTAAAACTTATTTGGGGATTACTAAAGCAGAGTTACTGTATGTAAGATTTTATGCAGGACCCGGCAGAAGTTACTTTTGATGAAGTCTTGGCCACGATCCAAGTTATAAAGGTTGGAATTACCAGACACATGATTATGCCAAACAGTTATCAAGAACAGCCAGGAATTCCAATTGAAGAGTTATCAGACTTTGTCAGAGAAAAAAAGAGTTATTAATTTAAAAGTTATCTTTGAAGAATTATTTAGTATGAGAAAAGTTATTTTAACATCTAAAAGTAGGTGCCTAAAACAGACACTCACTTTATAATCATTGAATGTGATGGATATCTCCATTTATTCTTAATATCCATCATATCCAATGATTATAAAGTAGGTGTCTGTTACAGACACCCACTTTTAGGTGTTAAGATATCATTTCTCATTTAGTATATACAAGTAAGAGAATCCAGTCTGGCCGTCGTATTCAAAAGGCCAAGTTATGATTTATTGTCAAGGACAACCAAACCGGGAGCTATGGAAGAAATTAGAAATTGGTTCGGTACATAAGCGTAGTCCAAGTTAAAGAGGTGCTTTAATTTTTGTTTCAAAATTCTTCTATGTTCTCGGATAACGTGTGCTTAAGGTTAATGAATATAAATTGTGTAGGTGTGTCTCTTATTATTTTATTCAAATGGTTATTTATTGTATTCATTTGAGAATATTAATATGAAAGTATATGTCAAGTAGCTTCTTTAATTATACTATTTGATGTAGTTGCTGTTCTTATTTGGTGACGAAGTATAATTCAGATTTTTTGATATGTCTTAAGGGTTGAGTTTGTCAATTGATGGATTGGTGGATCTTTAAGTTTCCTTGGAGGGTTTGATTGTCCTATCATATTCATACTGTTTTGTTCTTAATTCAAGTTTTCACAACTTGTTGGGATCTTCATAATTTGGAGCATCTATAGTTTTTCTACAGGAATAAAGTAATATTTGAGTAATGTATCTTGATATTATTTATTTATTTTTATTTAAGTTCTTTGGGTCTTTATATATCATAGTACATCTTTTACTTCCTCTGTTTGGAATCAAGCTATGTTATCTTTGAATTATCAAAAAATTGAAAAACATTAGTCAGTCCTGATGAAGAACCACGAACCAGAGCTATTAAAAGGAGATACTTGCGGAAGAAGCAAAAGCCAGAGAATGTAAGATATTCAATCCAATGCAGGAACACGAGTGCATTTAATGTGGAGGAAAGAATAACGTCATCCTTGACATGTAACAGTCTGAAGACAAGTCATCTCAAAACAGCTCAGCAAAGCAGAAGATAAGATTCCAAAGAAAAAGTAATGATAATAAATTAATAATGTAGACACGTAGTTAAGTCTATTTTTTAATTAATGAAAAATTATGTAAGTAATGACGTTTGTAAATCAATAATGTAAACCCCTTTAGAGATATTTAATAAACCAATAGCAGAAAGTTCAAGGAGAGAAATTACACCGGCAATCTATCAATATCATATTTTAGGAGAAATGAATAATAAGATAGTCCCAACATTAACCGATACCGGAGCAGGAAATAATTATATTGGAAAAAATCATGTATTAAATGACAAAATAATACCAGAATATGAAGCTTGTTCAGATATAAATAATAATAGACATGAGACAGAAAGGAAAGTTAGAAAGATAAAAAAAAATAAATGCCAAAGAAATAAATATAGAATATAATATAACAAATTCCCCAAATCAATGTTTATTAGGAACTAAGTTTTCAGATAAGCATAAAGGAAAAATAAGTCCAGATTAGTTATAATTAATAATAGGAGAAGGAAAAATAACAATTCCAAGAGAAAGAAAAGATATTAATGAACTCAGGAATATATATCTTGCTTAAGATAAAATGTGAAGGTTATTTACGTAGATATTATACAACATATATATATACAGGAGCAGAAATAAATGTAGCTAGAGAAAATTGTTTACCAAAAGAGAAATGGAAAAAGATTACACTGCCAAAGAAAGTAGCAACATTGTAAGACAAATTGTTTAGCAATTACTACCCCTTGTAAGACAAAAATTATTGATAGTTCAACATTGTAAAAAGACGAACACGCCATGGATAAAAGGAAATTGGAATTATAGACAAAAGCTAGAAAAAGAAGAGAAAGTTATCCCAAAAGGAATATAGCAAATATAGAAGCCAAGATAGAGGAAATAAAAATGGAAGAATTGGAAGGAGAAAATCCTTTAGAAAAATGGAACTTACATAAGACAGTAGCAAAAACAGAATTAATAAATGAAGAAAAACCAATGAAATATAAGCCTGAAGATTTAAAGGAATTTGATATGCACATAAAAGAATTACTAGAAGAAGGTATGATATAAAAATGTAGATCAAAACATAGTAGTCCAGCATTCATAGTAGTAAAACATAGTGAAAAAGAGAGGTAAATCTAGAATGGTAATAGAGGAGGATAGTAAAGAAGAAAAACGTGAAATAGAAAGTGAGTTAGAAAATTTTGAAGAAAATAATAAGTTAAATAATTGATCCAACAAATAAGTTATATGATATAGAAGAAGAAAATAATGAAGAGAGTTCACATAGAAAATTAATGATTGATGAAGAAATATTTGAAACTATAAGAAATAAAGATGTAGACTTAGAAAAGAAAGATATAATAAAAGAACAAACATTTAATGGAATAATGAAATTATTAAAGAAAAAAAAGAAAGAGTCACATTATATAGCAACTACAAGAGAAAACCCATAGATATAAAGGACGTTAAAGGAAAAACGAAAATACCATTAATAAGTCAACAAATGATTAAAGAAGAAATAAAGAAAATGAAAAACAAAGATCAAATGAGACTCTTATATTTTGCTGGAATACAAGTTTTAGTAAAAGCAGAATTCCAAAAGGATATAGAGACCCCTTTAGAAATGTATATAGCAG
>JAVHNL010000402.1:0-50000 GCA_031216105.1 Dalbergia cultrata | reverse complement strand
TCTAGATTTCCTTTATTTTCTTGGTGAAATGAATGGATTTTTGCAAGCGTGAACAAAATTTTGACCTTCATTGAGGTTGATCTTGTGGCAAATTATATTTTTGAAGGATGATTGATTCACTTGATTTCATTCTGTTAATGCAGAATGTGAGATCGATTTTGTTTTGCCTCTTGAAAGGACCAAGTAGAAATACATATCTACAAATTAAATGTTGAAATATTTTATTCCCTCCTTTTTCAATTGAAAAAACCTGATAGGCTGATACAACTGGTATTAATGTAGCAGGAGCAGAATTTGTTTTCCATTTCAAAAATTTTAAAATTTTCTGAGGTGAAGAGAAAAGCATACAAGATTTCTTAACACGTATGGCTTCTGTTGGTTTTAGTTTGTAAATTTTGTCATTGAAGCTACAATGAAGCTAGGTGACAGCCAAATGTCTGTATGACTTTTTTTTTTGGGCAAATGACAAAGTGAAAATGGTTTCAATACCTATCTTGATATGAGGCAGTAAATAGAAATTGTTTTGAGCAATAGCCCCATAGGTATAGTCTGCAGTCTCTATGACTGCTTTATCCCTTTCAAAATGACCTCCTAATTGTTATGGAGGGTTTTTTTCCATGCTGATAATTAGATGCTTCAATGCTTAATACAATCTCGATTTAGAGGATTGTTGATCTGTTTTCCAGATTTTGGTGTCTTAGGCACCTTTGTCTACCTTTTTATTGAGCAGCATATTGTCTTTTTTCTAGTACAAACAAAATATGAAGCCAAGCAACAAATATAACACAACAACGGACGTGAAGCTAAAATCAAGTTTCAACCATAAAAGTACAATGCGCCACATGATCAACATTATTGAAAGTCAAAATCTTATTGCACCTATTTGAATTCGATCATTTCACCCAAGAAAAGGAAACAGAAAGTATAGAGGAGGATTTTGCGTGACGGTATTTTGGCACCATCTTTTTTCACTTCGGTTTCCAAAGTCCATGCTGTGGGGGTCGGGCCTGCTTTACACTTAGGTGCCATATGTGTAACAGACCTTATTGGGAATAAACCGTGTACAGTCTCTTCTTTCTTCAACTTTACTTGACAATCCTTTTCAATCTAGGATTGTGATAAGGACATTATGGTAAAAAGGTAAGGACAACACAAAGATGCCTCAAATGTCAAGTGTTCCCATTCTCTCCATGTGTAGTCATTATACAACCAGTTGAATGTTACACTTTCTTTTCATTTTTGATCAACGGATCAGATGGGAGATGCATTGCACTAAACCTATTCTTGGTGATTAGAAGGTTTTATGGCATGAATTAATTGCTATTCAAGGTAATACCTTTTTTAAATTAAACTTATTACTAGTTCTATTCAAAATTCACTTATGTTCGACATATCAAGCACCACAACTGAGGCACAGTTTCTCTTCAGAAACTCATTGATTGATTAGAACAAACAGTATATAATGATGTAGCAAACTGTCAAGGAAATGAAATGTCTTGATCAATCATGTACCTTGAATGGATCTGAGGTGTGTGCCCAAACTCCAGTTCCAAAGGCACAAACACCTCGTGGAATGCTTGAAGTTGTTTTGGTCAGTGTCAAAGGTCTTGATGACAATGATTATCTCTGTAAGTACTGTGTACTCTGCATAGTTGATGATGAAATCAGATGTTGCATGTGTAAATGATTTCCTCTTTCTTTATCAGTGGATTAGAAAACTTGTTTTCAATTTTTAGATAAGTCAGAATTATTTAAATATCTGTTGATTAATTCTGTCTTGTTTGCAGATTAAAACTTGCGATTTCAATTCAATTGACCTTTAATAAGATTGTTGGGTATTTTCGTATAAACATTGCAATTATCTTGTTATAGTCAGAAAATGTTGCTCATCTAGTTTGGTCATGAGCATCCCTCGAAGGTCTGGTTTTATTCTCAGTGAGCAGCCAGCATAAATCCTTATGTGATTCTCACATATTGAACCCAGGAGGCAGGAAAACAAATAGCAGAGTGGTAGATTTTAGTTAAGATGATTTTCTTCACATCTCAATGTGCATTAAATTCTTGAATTTTACAGATTTTGCTTTTCCATTCAAATTTCATTGGAAATGATAGGGTAGATGATGGAATTCAAGGGAGGAACTTATGGGCCAAAAGTTGTATCAATTTTCTCCCCAGCAACTTACATTGATTGGTCGTTCATTTTAAATTTTCATATGCCATGAGTAAATTGTTGATGTTGCAAAAGGTAGTCAGGATGGAGCTTTTGCACTTTTGGTATGCTAAATATGCATTCATTTCCATATGCTGAATGCCTCTAGATGCGGTGTTTGTTGAGGGTAGCTTTCCATGGACTCCTTACAATGTTGTGGAAGTCTAAGAATATTGTGAAGAGATGAAGGTGGCTCTCACTTTTCCTGCTATTTTTCTAATATTTTTCTGCATGTTTTGATGACTGGCTCTATTCAAATATATACCATTAACTTCTGGTTGCAGGGAGGTAGTGTCCTTGTCTTCAATGCAGAGAATAGCTATGTGGATGAAAAGAATCAGCTAGGAACGAGTGAAGTGAAGGAGGGATTTATATATTGGATCATTTTGGGAATTCATAATTCTGTTTTTTCTGGTGTGAAGATCTGATAGCATTGTGTTTTGTTAAGGATGCTCTCCTCCCTTTTCATGTTAACCACACTATGCTTAACACTTTGTTTCAGAACAGGGTTAATGTAATTTGTTAGAGGTTATTATTATCATTACTAAATTAATGTTGAAATTCATTTAAATGTGGAAACTGTGTACCTAAGAATGGTTGATCGCTGTAGAAGTGAACTTTAACGCAAAGCAAACTTTATATGGAGTCATCACTTTGTAGAGTTTTATCCAACGACCATTCTTAACATAAAACTACAGGAACAATTGCCAAGATAAGAGGGGAAAAAGTGATAAATGTGATTATAGTTTTGTAAAGTGGGTTGTCAATGTGGGGTTGATTGAAATGGTTAGGTATGTCAATCCTTAAAACCTCCTTTGGGAGCTTTACGGCTTGAGTCCTATTAGTCTAGTTTTTAGTAATAGAGCTTGTGAATTGATGAATTTTACCCAAAAACGAAGTGTCAATTTATTTAATAGCCACAATTTTGTGCTTTATTTTGAAAGATGATTATCTTATGACGACAAATATCATAAACAGTACCAGAAATTTGCAAATATAGTTGGATTCATACCTAAAGTTGTAAACACACAGGATGCGGAGGCCTAATAAGTTATCAAGAAAACCATATTTCCTAGTCCTTTCAAGAGTTCATTGCATCAAAATGGGAATGAATTGAACCGGGTTAACCATGAGAGAGTAAAATGTAAAATGCAAAATGTTGAATTAAAATCCAGGCAAGTTCTGTAAAGCTTTAGCGAAAGATGCCTTAGTATTCAATGGAAATGTCAAAATGGCCAGCCTATCGGGTTGATCCGTTAAAATCATCATTTTTAGTAAGTTGAGTTGACTTTTTGAGCCTGCAAAAAAATTTTAATCCACCTAACTCGCCCTGCTTAATCCGTGGGTTTAGGTGGGTTGGGCTGAGTCTAGCCCACGGGCTAGGCCTTTTATTAAAAAAAATTAAAATTTATTTATTAATAAGAGTATCTAAACATATGAAAAATAATAAAGGGCGTATATTGAACATTATCAGACAAGTTTAATTGTCCAAAGACCAAAAAGAGATTTGTTTTCCAAAAAAGAAAATGAAAACACATTATTAGTAATTTCGTATCAGTAAAACAATATTGTTACACTATTTCAATGTCATTGTGACAATGATAAAAAAACCCAAAATGTTAAAATTTAAAAGACTTTATTAATAATAATATTTTTTAGCCAAAGTTGATATATAATTGTTGAGTCTTGGATAAAAGGTATACATAAACAAAAAAAAAATTAAAATTTTTTATCAAAACGTCAAAAAAAAAAATTTTGAAATTTTTTTATTTTTTGACGGGCTAGTCCGTCAATCCACCCTAAAATGGGTTAGGCTGACTGTTTTAGCCCATGTTTTTTTATTTTTGGCAGGATGAACCTAAACGGGACGGGCCGGCCCATTTTGACACCTCTAGTTTAAAACTTAAACTTATAAGATTCATATAAATTGAAATCAGAATATATATATATATATATATATCTTTCTTAACTTGAAAGGTGTAGAACGATCATGATAAGGTAACTAAGTATTACCTATTGCAATGAAAATGGTCATTACTTATGAGAAGACGAGAAATGTAAAGTTGTAACCATGTCATGCAAATTAAAATGATAATTCGGTCAATTTTCATTTATACGGTATGAATGACATTTGCTCATTCATGGTCAAAGTTGCAAAATAATGGACCAACAGATATTTTTAAGAGTTGAAGAAATTTCAGCTTGGCAAAACCTAGACGATATGTCATCATTTGGAATAACACTTCAACCAAAGTTCCAACCCACCATGATAACTAAGTTTGATTTCATTCTTTTATTTAAGTATCATAAAAGAGAGATAGTGAGGGGGAGGTGTGCTTGAGTGGAAATAGCCAAATTCCAAAAGTATGGCAAACTCTTGGCTAATTTCCATTCGCATGGTGATTCAAAGTCACATGTCAATAGCAAACACATTGCATGATGCATATAAAAATCCATCCCATAGAAGTTCCAACAAAATGGTTCTGAATGTATAAAGTAAGCACTGTTAAGGGTTAATTGTCAGATTCTTGATTAAGTTCTGATTCGCAACATTAATCTGTGACTCGGGTGAGTAATCCAGATCTTTCTTCTTGTCAATGCTTCCACTTGAGGTTGATGGTTTAGGATCCAAACCTGAAAGAAACAGATGTTGAATCATTTATCCAGTAGACTATAAATAAAGCTTAAAATGACAGAAGAATGCCATTATGAAGCTTAAATGTTTCAGTTTCTGAAAATCACATCAACAGTTGATCAATTTATAAAGTTTTGCTCAGAAAATTACTCAATCCAACAGTTGATGAAGGTTTCCTCGCAATTGTCAAGCTCCCTGTCTTACTGTATCCGGTGGCTTTGCTATCTTTCTCCAGACTCTCTCGCCTTTTAACTGATTTAAGGCTCTGCAAAAGAGACAGAAACATAAGATGGGTGCGCAGGGTTGTGGTATAAAGTGTAGTTGAATATCAACTAACATGCAGAGAGGAACAAATCTTCACAAGGGATGTTAGAAATTTAAATGCTAACCAACCTCTCAAGTTTTTTTTTTTTTCCCCAAAAAAAGTGCTTAATGTAAAGTAAAGTAAATGGACCACCCCACAACTAAGAAAGTGAAATATATGTAGCTGCAGCATTTGCATGTAAAGAGTTCCAAATCTTCAATGTCTAGAGTTCAATAAAAGAAACACAGTGGAGCCATTTTCTATATTAAAGTTGAAAGAAAGCAATTGAAAAGGTAAAGTCTTTTATCCAAACAACATTACCAATAGTCAAAATTCTATCATACCAATGTCTTGCATAGCCATACAAGGTAACAAATGACAGCAATGCCACATTTAAGAGTTCTTCATGAAACACATGATGCCAGATATCTAGGCCAATTATTGCCAAGGACAAGGATATCGAATGGAGCAAAAGATCCATAATGTTGGGAAGAATCAAAATTTTACATTAACAGATTACACCAGAACTATTTTTACATAAACACATGTCAAAATAATTATACAGGGAAGAGAACGTAGTGACAATATCATAGAAGCAAAGTCTTCTAATCAACACGGACCCTTTCAGCCACAAAAAATTATATTTACACATAGTCCATACCACCAATCAATGGCATTTAAATTTCTAATACAACAAAATTAAGGCCATGAAACAATAAAGCTGTCCATAAATACTACGTTAACCAGGTTTCAGAAGATTAACAGTTGCAGAGTTCCTTTTGAAACTGGTAGATAATGCCATATTCAATTTTCTCAACCAAACAATAACAGGTGAAATTGGATATCAAAATTAAATTAGCTAGGCTTCCATGAGATAGGGTAAAAGCAAACTGAAAAAAAATAGATGTGATGACATCACACACTCAAAAGGTATGTGAATGATAGGCAGGACTTCTTATGGTTGTCAAATTACTCGAAGACTCTCCATTTGCTTTTAAATATTGGCTAATAGGAACTATTCCTTTCATGTAGAAAAGCAAACACAGAATTCATTAAGAATTGTTATAACAAATCACTTTTGTACTAACTATTTGGACACTTAATAAGATACCCAATTGAGTGAAACATGTCAATGCCATATATTCACAACGAAAATCATTATGAAGCAATTGAACAAATGCAAGCTCCCTTGAGGACAGCCACAATGCATTTTGTGAAAACCGACATAGAATTGGGCTCAATTATGCTGCAGTATCTGCATCAATAGTTAGAGATAGAGATAAAATAAATTATTAGCATAACTTAAAGTTAGTAGGACCCACTATTTTTTGTTTCTTTCTGTCACCCACATCATATCTATGCAGTGACTGCAGAGATCCAAATGCCCAAGGATAAACCACTCTGATTCATCCAGTATAGTCACAATAGTGAAAAGCAATGAAAACTTCAAGAGAATCATTTAACACTTCCATGGACCACCCTTAAAAGGTTACATGTCCACATGCTAGAAAATTTGACAAAAATAGATGGGAAATCCCAGGCCTGATGAGAACAATATATTCATAGACACAAGAGAAGTCCACAAAATTAATGATATCGCATCTTTTGTATGCACTATCCACACTGAATTTATGATGTATGACATTATATATTACTAACAAAAGACTTTGTCAATCACAAAGACCAAACTCACCAGTTCGTAGATGCCAAATCCTCTACTCTGAGCATACTTGGCATAGCGCATGAGTCCAGAATAGGTATAGAAGTGCTGTCCAGTAGATGGACAGTAATAGAACTACAGCAAATAAATAAAAAAATCAAAACAGTCACTGAATGTACACATCCATAAAAGAATATATAGTTGAGATCATTTAGAAATTCATTTCCTTTCTCTCCACCTTGATCACTAATATTAATATGCCTTATATGTCATAGATATTAAGCAGAATTGTTTCTGCAAATGTTGCCACTTTGATAAATTTTTAGGGAAGAATGTGATTAGAAAGATAAGAGAGATTAAAACTAAAAAAGCTCAAAAAGGAAAAACAGAGAATGGTCCTCTTAATGGAGAAGTGAGCGCCAGAATGGATCAAAATTCAACAAAACTGCATAGTCTGTTCACATATCAGTACACAAATGCTCAGCCAAGTGTAGAACATGAAACAGAAGTCATAAACACAATCATATCCCACTTTCATCCAACCAAAAAGAATGGTTTCCATCCAACCAAATACATCAGAAAATTGCAAAAACTGCTCAAAGCCTTAGAACCTTAGCTTACATATTTCTGCAAAAACCATTGAAACTCATAATGAGAAACTACTCCAAAGTGAAAATTGGAAAACAGAGACTGATCCTGTTAGTCAAGAAATGTCTTCAGCAGTTGAAGCATATAATTATCAGCATTGTAAAAACCCTCCATAAACCATTAGGGGGTTATTCTGACAGGAATATAGCAGTTAGAGACTGCCAGACTGCATCTCAGCGGTTATACAGGCAACTGAAGACTTTTTAGTAAGCATGACAATCCAAGTTATTGCTCAAAACATTTCCATCCCCTGCCTGAATTCAAATATTTAATCAATGAAACCATTTTGTACTTTATTATTCAAAGAACAAGCCATAAAAACAGTTGGCTGTCACTAGCTTCATTCTAGCATCTATGATGACATTTACAACAAAACACAATCGGAAGTAATATTTGAGAAGAAATCAAGTATACTTTTCTCTTTAATTCATAGATTTTTCAAATTGTCAAAATGGAAAAGAAATTTTGCTCCTGCTATGTTAATCCCAATTTGTTAGGTTTTTCAATTGAAAATAGAGCAAATAATAGATTTTAACATTTAAGTAGTACATATTTTATTTACTAGTCAATTCCAAAAGCAAAACGAAATCGATCACACAATCAGCAGTAATCAAAATGAAATCAACTGAATGAACCATCCTTCAAAATACAACTGGCCACATTATCAACATTAATGAAAGTCAACATCTTGATTGCTCTCACCAGAATTCAGTCATTTCATAAAACAATATTTGAAACAAAAAAAAAAAAGAGAATGTAGAGAAGATTTTCTTGTACCGGGATCTTGGAACCATCTTTTTTCACCTCAATTTCCAAAGTCCATCCTATAGGAACTAGGCCCGAGTCACACTGAGGTGCCATATGTGAAACAAACCTTTGAGATTAGTCTCTTCTTCAACTTGCTCAAAAATCCTTTTAAGCCTAAGGTTGTGGTAAGAGTAAAATAGTGGCCGAGTGCACATGGCTTGCAATAAATACGGTTTGGGGAGCGTTGTGATAAGGATGTAATAGTAAAAAAGGTAAAGACTACAACACAGAAAATGACTTCAAAGTCACGTGTTCCCATTGTGTCCACGTGCAATCATTAAACAACCAATTAATGCCTAAACGTTACATTTTCTTGTCCATTTTTGGCTAACAAATCAGATGCATTGAACTAAACCAATTATGGATAATCAAAAGGTTTCATAGGCATGAACTGATGCCAACTCAGGGTAAAAATTTGCCAAAATATGTCAAATTATTGTTTCGTAAACAATTCACTTATACCCCACCTACCAAGCACAAGTGGCATACAAATTCTCTTGATAATACTTGCAAGAACAAGCCTTATCACAAGGCAGAAAAGCCGGAAGGTCATAAAATCTTAAATGGCAAGCAAAAACAAATAAGGGACGCTCAAATTCCAAAAGCTAAGATTATAGGCCGAACTCTACCCTAAATTCCAAAAGCTAGCTCAAAGGGAGAGGGGATGCCCAAGTGTTCATGAAGGTTATCTTGACCAAATCTTCAAGCAATGTGGAACATAACACACCCCAATCACATCCAAGCATAGTTATTAAAACCAGATCGGACTGGCCATTTTGGATAGGAAACTGGTGAACCGGTCACTGGTTCAGTTTGGTTCACCATTTGGATCGGTTAAGCAACAGAACTGGTCAACCTTGGTCAAACCCGGAGTGAACCGGGCGAGCCATTGTCAAAACAAACCTGCGAACCGTGCCTGCAAACCGTGAACTATGCACCTATGTGGCAGTGGTGGAATTTAATCCAAAAATACCAACCATATCAACCATGGGAATTGAACCCTGTAGGGGGGGTAGGAGCGCTAAGCAAGTGTGGCTACCACTAGGCCACTTGCTTTGTTGATATATTATGTCACTATATATATATATATATTACATATCTATTTGCATTAAATTATAATTTTATATATTGATTTATTTAAATTCAGTTCAACCGGTTGAACCAATGACTCGGTGATCCAGTACGTTAGCCAGGTCGATCACCGAACCAAGTCTGAAAACTATGCACCCAAGACTAGACATATAGAGCATGAAGTTTGTAAGATTGGACACTTGTGGGTTCCCCAATATCAATCACATTATAGGTTGTGACATCATCTTGAGTTTGTGGGCCTAACTCTACCCCAAAAGCTAGCTCAAGGCGGAGGGATATCCAAGTGTTTATAAAGGCATAGTCATATACTTATGCAATATGGGACTTAACAAACACAATGTCACAGTGCTGTCACCTAGGAAACTCATTAATTGGTCAAAATATACAGTTTTGAATGATAGCAAATTGTCAAGGAAATCAAATGCCTTGATCCAGCATATACCTAAAACAGAAGTTGTTTTGGTCTAAACCAAGCATCCACCAAATGCTGAAAAAGAAATTTTAATAAAATCTGAAGACATTTTAGGAACACAATAAAATTAAGCGTTCAAAAAGGCTACCTTTAGAGAGGGAGAGTGCTGGATGTGATTATCATCTCCCTTCCAGCATTACCATCAACAAGAATTGCCAAGTTCAAACCTCTCTGAACAGTATTCAAGTAAATTCTTTGCATGATGTTACATATAACAAACAAAGATCAAATTAAGTCAGATAAAATGTTATGAGCCCAATAGGCCCACTGGACATCTTGGAGGATGAACTATGCCCAAGGGGTGTATTAACCTGTGGAGCCATGGCTACAGAAGGGTTGATGCGTGGCATGACCTCTCCTGTCCTTAGCTTGGATATTCTCTTTTCCCCATTCTTTGATCTTGATTCCAATTCCTTGAACCCTGCAGGTATGATTCGATGGTTCAAGAGCAGATTAGAGCTTGCTGAGAATTCCAATTTACTATACTATTTCATTGTATTTCACGTTCAGATACTCCTTTACTTGTTTTCTTTTATCTCATATACATAAAAATCACAAACACAGTCACATTGCTCATTCAATACATATACATAGAAGTATTTCTTTTCTGCATAATTTTGAGTCATTACATAAGACCTCCAAGACAACACAAGAAAACATTTCATGTCAACCTAGGTCCTCATTAAGAATCCAGCTTCTGCTCCAACATTATGTTACTAGACAATGGTATTAGTGAATTATCATTTTATAAAGTGTGGCAAATATTAAAAGGAGATAAGAAGTGAAAATCTGTTTTGCTTTTGAAATAAATAGGTTAAAGGGAATTCAAGTTTTTTTTTTCCCTTGGAGACAGAACATGGCAATATGTTGTTATTTGGGGAGAGTATATAACACTCATAGGCCACTTAACAAATATAGATATTCTCATTTAATGATAATTTCCCACGAGTGAAATATAGATTTACTCTCAATACATACACCTGACGATGAGAAGTTGAAGCAAACAGTGACAAGGCTAACCACAGCATATGATTCACTCCTCCTGTTGCATATTATTATCTGTTTCCAAACACAACACAGCCAACAAAGAAATCCATATCCACTCAACCTATAATCAGAATGCCAAGTCCCTGATGTATGGTATCCTATTCCTATTCCTAGTGTGTACATGCACACAAGCAAATCATGGTCTCAGGTCACCAAATATATAGTCTTATAACAAGACAATGAAATATCCTACTCTGTGTATCTGAATTGCCTACAAAACTAATTATTGTTCAATTGGGAGAACACAGGGTTATGAAATCTACTATAAGAACTGCCTCCCTGAACAGTAGAAGTTACTTGCCACCTCAAGAAAGTCTATGTGGGTAGGTCACTAGATATATTTGTTAGGGTAGATTACAATGACCTCCCTATAGGTTTAGTGAAATTCATCCCAGCTCCCCTTTATTTGTTCGGAAGGCACTAACATTTTTTGGATGCACTATCCATTCTACAATATAGAGGAGGGTAGTGTAATGACTTTACAAACTTAGGGAAGATCAATGTAATGATTTCATGCACTCAAGGAATAGCAAATTTTACAAATATAGGGGAGTTAGAGGGTGAATTTCACTACCCCCAAGGGATCTCAGTGTAATTTGCCATATTTGTTATGAACAATGCTACATAGTCACACAAATATAGCCACAATCTTTGACAAAAGCAATGGTGATTGTCGGATAAAATGATGCGATATATCCCACTTATTCATCCAACTATCAATAATTATGCTACATTAGCATCCAAATTTCCCTAGCACCTTTTCATTTATTATGATAGCTAGTATAAGAACTTAGAAGTAAGAACTAACAAGTTTAACGATGAACCTGAATCAATGTACAACCAAAGCATACATACATAACATAACATAACATACACACCTGTGGGCAACATCGTCAACCCTTCGTCTTTTCCAACAAGTGTTCTTGTCTGCCACCATCGACCAAACACTCATCCGGAAGACCAAAAAAAAAATGAAACTTTTTTTTTATATAAGATGTTTGGTTTCCAAGCTATTAGTGTGATAGCGCAGGGTGTCATAGCAGTATGCATCAGAATCACTCACTCGCGGTGGGGGCGCAGACATCATTATCATTCTAAAAAATCACATGTTACTTTATTTACCTTCCTCCAAATGCTACTAATGCTAACGCTATGGGCCAATGTCATAGTTTATTGTGGGAGCTCTTTTAACTTAAAAAAAAAATAAAAACCCAAAGAAGAGAAACCGAAAAATTTGGGTTACAGATCCAACTCAGAGATGGAGAGCCTTAACCGAATGTGTGTAGGTAACAGGAAAGCCCAAAGAGCTGTTCCCATCCTTGTCAGGGGAGATGCCAACCATCTCTCCTTCTATTGAACACAAACCTCTGCACTTTGTTTTGCTTTATAAAGCCACACCACTGTCTCCGAAAAAGCTATGTGGGACTAACGACTTGTTTGGCTCCCGTTTGAGTGGTCAAAATTAGGGGAGTTGATGACCCAACTCAACCAACCAACATGACCTCACCCAAAATTCATTCGATCGTGTTGAGATCCTTAAATTTGACTCATGCACTATTTTAGTCGAGTTCGGGTAATGTTTTTTTGCTGGTCCAACCCGACCTATAATCGAACAATTATTTTTTATAGTTATTTTATAATACATTTGGAATAATTTGATATTATTTTTTAATTATATAGTTTATTTTGAAATATGTATTATAATATATCCCTAAAATTTTATTTCTTACTTGTAAAATTTTATAATTTTACTATATAAAATGTCAAACTCTTTATATATTATCTAAAAGTGGGTTGACCTTATCATTAATTAGGTCATCGTGGAGTTGAGTTCAAGTTTGGAAAATTTGTCTAGTCTAAAAATCAAGTAGGGTTTGTGTTTAGTCCAACTTAGCCTTATCTATGATTTGTACAACCCAATCAGAATTTATTCCCAAAATTGATGCTGCAAGTTTTTAATAATATTTGGTTGCTAGATCTCATAATCAATTCTAACCTCTAAAATAGATCCTTAAAAAGGTGAAAATTATTACTTTATATGAAAATCACTTTTAGATGAACTATCAAAGATAAATTACTTTACTTTAAAATCAATTTTACTAAAATTAATTTTACTAACGCATAATCAATGGAAAGGGAAAGTGTGTTACACATTTTTATAAAATGCTAAAAGTTTGGTTAGGACATTTTTAGTTCAATTGTATCCAGCTTTAATGTTGACAAAAATGGGCTCAATATTTCAAGTTGATTCCTGGAATACTCGGATTATTATTAGAGTAAACTTGTTGAATTAGTCTCTAGCAATGTTACTTATGTATAGGTTGGTCTCTGACAGAAAGATAAAAAAATGGTCTTGACATTTGAGAGTTCTTATAATTGTAATATATAAACATATTAGTCCCTAATCATTTACAAGCTATAAATTAATTGGTAATTATGACCATTACCTCTCTCAATCCCATTACCACCTAAGGCATATACATGGGAGGCATCTTTATGTCAAGAACAAAAAAAACAAAAAAAGGGTGATCAAACCATTAGCATGCATTAATGATGTATGAATAAACATTAAAAAACACAAATTTTGAATTGAGAAATCTACAAGAATAAGAAATTGTTTCAAGCTATCAAGTATTATTGCCAATAGGAGTGGGAGAGGTAGGGGTAGTGATGAGGATTCGGATGGAGATGGAGACTAGGCAAGATTAAGCATGAAAATCAAATGAGTTGAGTGAGTTGATACAACTTACTTTACCAATTGCAAGTAATCATGGACTAATGTGCATATACGTTACAACTATGAAAGATCTCAAGACTTATTTATTTATGGTCAAAAATCAAACTGTTCATAAATAATATTATCAAGAGCTAATTTGGGGTTTGCTCTTAACTCTTATTATTAAATAGAATAAGGACATGTCATAGTTCATTGAATGGGAACTAATGCTTGCTTTTCTCGATGCAAGCCAATTTGGATAACGTTAATAATAACCACATTCAAAATCAGCTGCCTGTCTCCCAACTATTCCATACGCCATTTAGATACTTAACATAAGGCACCTTTCTCCCTATAGAAACTTAATTAGGGATATGTTTGTAGTCTCTATAACCAGTAATCAGATCTAGCTCAAATGGTACTTCTCTTGATCCATGTATCAAGAAGTTGTTGGTGTCAGGTCAAAGATTTGATCTTCACATGCCTGTCTTTTTCATGTGAAGTGATGAAGTTTTCATCTCATGTAAGATTGCACATTAAAAATTACCCAATTTTTTCCTTGTTGGAGATGGCAGTGGAGAATATATGATTGTTTTATCCAGTCTGTTTAGTTGAAAGGTGAAAATGAAGATAAATTTTGGATGAGTGTCCTAGGAAATATGTTAAAATGTACCCCACTTTTATCTTCCCGCCAAACACACCCTAGAAAAAGCAATTATTGGCATTTTTTATTGGGCCAACCATATCCAACCCAACAAAATTTGCAAGCCCAGATTGGCAGGCCCCGTATGAGGCTAGATGTCGCACGGGCCATTCATTTTCGTGGTCATTTTCGTTAGTTTCACCAAATGGGTCGTGTAAAAGATTGGCAGTGATTGCAACCGACAGAACCATCTGACCAACAAAATAGAAAAAAACGATGTTTGATGTTCACCGTTAGCAAGTGTACAACGATAAAGGAACCAAAACTACAAGGTTGCATTGCATTGCAGTTGCAAGGAAAGACCCCAAATAGAGACATTGAGAGAAAGATGAGTGATAAGAAGAAGAAGAAGAAGGTTCTGGTTGTGGGAGGAACTGGTTACTTGGGTCAGCACCTATTACAAGCCTATGCCTATGCTTCTTCTCATGATGATGCCAATGCCAATGCCAACGGAGTTGGACTCTCACCTGATTACGATCTGGCATTCACTCACCACTCCACTCCTCCACCCCAGCTTTTGCTTGATTCCATTCCTGGCTCCATCCCTTTCCGTGTGGATTTGAAAACTGGGATTGGTTTTGAAGCCATTTCCAATGCCTTTGGTCAGGTTTTGTTGATGTTCCTCCACTATCTCTTAAGCTGAATTTTGGTTATGTTGTTGATTAATGTCTTGAAACTTAAGTTTGGTGACATAAAAACATGATTTTGATTAATGGGCCGTTGTGGGAATTTTCTTTTTTGGGGTTAGAAAGGTCGCCAGCTTGGGAAGTAGGATGCATTGACAATTTAGCTGCTTGCACTTTAGGGTCAGTTTGGTTTTCGTTTTTTCACGTTCTGTTCTCATTTTCTGTGTTTTCTGTTGTCAGTATTCTATGAAGGAAATAGTGAGAAGAGGAAATGAAAGCAGAAAACGGGATTTTGTTGTTTTCATCAATTCATTACAAAATCCTGAAATCGAAAAACACACAGAATGAAAGCAGAAGCCAAACAGAGTATTTTGGTGCTTCTTGCAGGGATCAGTTTTCCATTGGTGAAGAAATTATAAATGGGTTGTTTGTGGGTTTGAATTATCTTATTATGGGTTTAACAATAACATCAACTACTACTTGTCCTTCTAATTAGAGTCGGCTACATAGATCAGGCGAGGTTATAGTGTAATTGTCTTGTCATTAATTATTTGAGGTTCAAAATATCATATTAGGTTCAGACAACTTTAGATGGAAAAAAAAACACTGATTATAGTCTGCTGCCAAACATGCTCTTGGATTGCAATTATTCAAGGGGTTTTAGACATATCCAGATAAACTGTGTCTTCTGTTGCTTGGCACTGGGGCAGTGTGGGGTTTAGTCTGTGAGCAGCTCTTTTTTTTTTTCCAGCCTTGAAATAGAGATCTATAATCTATTAATACTGCAAGGATATGTTTTTGAAATCTGCATGCTCTTGGACAAATGGAATTTGTTTTTATTGTAAAAGCGTGCTTCTCCTTTTCCTCTCAACTTGATGGCCAGTTAGCCACTCATTGATCTTGCTATATATCACTATGTCAGTCTAAGTATGATTAATTGATTATATGTGTATGTGCACACTGGCCTTGGAAAGACAGAGAGAGAAATCATCTTTCATGTAATGGTTGTGAGGTCAACAGACAGCACAAGAGTTTGAGCCTTTCATCAATTGAATATATCTTTAGGATTTTGCTGTCCTCAAATAGAAAATAATCAAAAGAAAACATAAGGATAGAAGATCACGAGTTACAATTTTAAAGAATATTGAGTATTGTGACTTGTTTCATTATGGGACTGACAAGTCTGTTGCTTTCCTAATTGCAGCCTGATGTGGTTGTTAACTGTGCTGCCATGTCAGTGCCTCGTGCTTGTGAAATCGACCCTGATGCCGCACATGCTATCAATGTGCCATCATCTCTTGTAAAATGGTTGGAAAGCTTTAAAGAGAGAAGTAGTCTACTCATTCATCTTTCCACAGATCAAGGTAAGCCAAAATCTATATGTGTATACGAAGATGAAGGAGATGATAGAACACTGTGTAAAGCTTGTCATTCTTAACTAAAACTACTATCATAATTTTTAACTGTCAGAAGCTTTGGCCACAAATAACGTGACCATGCATACTTTTCTTTCTGTTATCCTTTTCTTGCAATATGAAGTGAATGAGTCATTTTTTAAGTAGGATTTCTTACTTGATTAACTGTTGTCTGTTGTGTTTGTTATCCATATCCATTTACACTTTAAGTTTCGGTTAGATTTTTATTTATATTTCTTCTCATCAGTTTATGAAGGGGAAAAGTCCTTTTATAAGGAAGAAGACATTTCTGTTCCAGTAAATGTTTATGGTAAAACTAAAATGGCAGCTGAGCAGTTCATTTCAGAAAAATGGTCAAATTATGCAATTTTGAGAAGCAGTATCATCTATGGGCCACAAACAGTCTCACCAGTCCCAAAATCTCTTCCAATTCAGGTGCATATGCAGTATATGAACTTCGTATTTTGTACCTTACAACTAACGCTTCCAGTATTTGGATTGAGGAAAGTCTTGAGAATATGATGGTTGTAATTTTTACTACTTGTTGCATGATGAATAAAATTATTACTTTCCTGAAAAATGGTGGTAGTGTTTTGCTAACCATTTTTCACTCAGCGATGCTGAAAAACAATTCTCCACTATTCTTGGTTTCTTGTTTCTTGTTTCCCTAGTGCCTTCTCGTTTTCTATCTTTGAAGGAGGGAGCCTATAAGTGATGGCGATTTTCCTTTTGGCTTTGACCATTTTGCAAAGATTGCAATTTTTAATTACTACATTTTAGCTAATCCTGTTTGTTCTTTGACCCAGTTGAACCTGGGAGCATGTCTTGGAAAAGATGTGTCTATGGGGGAATTTATGATTGCCTGATATGTTATTAATTTGTACTATCTAATTGATACAGTGGATTGATGGTGCCCTTGCTAAAGGAGAAAAGGTGCAGTTCTTTCATGATGAATTCCGTTGTCCAATTTTTGTTAAGGATCTTGTAACTATTATACTAGCACTAACAAGCCAATGGATAACAGGTAATACGACTAAAGGAGTTTTAGTATCTAAGCTTATATATCCATTCATATGTTTTTAAAGTGAAAAAGAAGAGTCTAAATGAGACTGATTTGGCTTATAAGATTGATATTCAATGAGACCTTTCTTTAAGTTGCCACATATAATTCAGCATTCTATTCTAAATATTATATTGGAGAAGGTTACTCCTTATCTATGAGATCTACTTATATATTATAACTGAATTACACATAAATACGACTTTTTCTTGCATATATTTTAAGCATTACCTAACAGTTATTCCCCCTTGTTCTTGTAGATATGATTGCCCTAGGACTTCCGCATTTCTTTAGCTCTCTTTAAATGCTCTTCTACTTTTTGTATTGTTTAAACTACTTTAAGCAGAGGCATCTCAAAGTTGCATTCATGAATTCTGCATTTCTGATTCCTGTCACAGAGGGTAAGCAAATACAATTGTTACTCAATGCTGGTGGGCCTGACAGGGTATCACGTGTTCAAATGGCTGAGGCTGTTGCACAATTTAGAGGGTATGACACCTCAATAATCAAATCAGTGTCTGCATCATCGGTATGTTCTCTGCTTCATTTTATCACAAAATCTTGTGATGTAGAATCAGTAATTGTTTATCTGTATTATCTCTGTATTTCTGTGTCATGATCATCAAAAGTGTTGCTATCAAAGATTTGATGGCCATTTCAGAACTTTTTAGCCTCCTTTGATTTATCTTCTTTCTCTTTGTGCTCAAGTAGTTAGACCGAAAAAAATAAAGAAAAGGGATTTCTTCTTTCAAACTCTATAAAACCGGTAATCTAATAATCTAAAATAAAATGTTCACTCTTTTCTTGATGTTCTAAATAAAGACCAAGCAACTTCCTTTGATGCATTCTCCATCTCAATTCACTCCCTTGAGATGCATTGAATTATTTTCTTATTTTTCAGGTTGACCGTGGTGTGAAGTCCCCGGCTGACATATCAATGGATATCACTAGATTGATTCAAACTCTAAAAATTCATCCTGTTTCATTCAAAGATGGCGTCAGATTAACACTTACAGCTGAAGCTAAACAATGAGGCAACAAAGATGTCCAATGAGCCCTTCCTTGTTATCATTTGAGTATTGTTTCCTATCCAAAAAAGTGAAACTAAGCTCTCAATAGCTCTTACTACGCTTAAATTATTGTAAAACAAATTTAGGTAAATTCTTGAAAAAGTCAAGTTAAGCCAATTTCTTGGACCTTGAGGGAATTAGCAAATGAGAAGTATTTAACCAAATCACCAGACCAGTTGCCTCTTGTCATTCTTCACTTTCCTCCCAGTCTAACAAGATGGTTTGCCTTTCCATCTATGTCTTTCTCCCAATAATTTTCCAGATACTCATTTTCAGAAAGGTGTTATTCACACAGATAAAATATGTACAAGGATGTCACAGAGCCATTAATAGCAGACATCAAAGGGATCAAAAACTCAATTTGTGGAAGTTTGAGGTGAAGTGTCTGTCAAGATATCATTTTCATTTAATAAAACAAACTGTACTCAGTATATGACATTCTGCTCAAGTATTTTTTGGATCTAAAACAAATATATATTGAAACTAAATTGCCAAATTTATGTTAAGTGACAGCTAAGTTTTTTTTTTTTTTTTGGTTATTGTACAAATTGTCTTTCAGTTGCTAAATGAGAAACATATGATACCCCAAGAATTAGGCAAGACCGCTTAATGCTCATTATGCGTGAAAATAGGTTGATTACTCTGTTGCTGCTTGATTTTCTCGAGACTAAAAACAAACTAAAAGTTGAAGGGAAGGCATTGCAAGTTACTGGCATATTTGGAGTTTAGTATGTGTAAACCATGGGTTGAATGGTACAAATCGGGCTTCAATTCATTTCAATATATTTTACAAAATTATAATTATAATGAGTTGCATTTCCACATAATTTTTAGCCTTAAATTATGGTTTGAGGAGAAGTGAAAGAAATTACTTTTCTATTGGATTATGCTATGATTTGCATACTATAAACCAATAACACCCTACAACATTGGAATAACCAAGATAGGCTATTGAATATGGTTCTCATGTCACATTTCTCACATATGTTAAAATTTCCCAATGAATGAACTTTGTGGTCAGGAGTAAGCGTGTGGAACCTTCTTTGATATTATTCTTTACATAGAAAAGATAGGGCTATCCAAGAAGAACCTTTGTGGTCAGAATTAGACCATGAATTTTTTCCTTCATGACATCACACCCCTCTTCTCACCAATGCTGTCTGTGACCATTTTACAAAACTTTTAAGAATGTCTGCTTTTTCTGCATTTCACAGCTTCCATGGCTCTCTTCTATCATCCCAGTTCCTAGGCCAAGATAGCCTCAATCATCTCTACCCTCGGAATAATAAGCATGCCACCATTCACACAAAACCAACCTACAAAGTAGCACAACAACCATGTGCCAAATTTGATATGCTGCAAATCATGGGGGGTAGAGGGCTGTGCAATGGAGAAGAGGGCCTTAAACAAGAGCTGAAAAGGCAAGTTGAGCCACCATCAGAAAGTGACAACAAAGAGCAAGAAGACTCAGGTGTCCTAGAGTTGGCACTGTCCAAAGCAACTGTTGCAGAAGATGGTTTTGATAAAGAGTTGATGGGGTTAACTGGGGGGTTCCCTGGTGGTGAGAAAGGGTTGAAGAAGTTCATTCAGGAAAATCCTCCTCCAAAACCAGGCGATGGAAGCAAAAGCCTGAAACTTGCACTTTCCAAGAAGCCAAAGCCACCAGAACTTCCTCTTTTACTTCCTGGAATGATTGCCATTGTGAAGAACCCGAATAATCCATATTACATGTACTGTGGCATTGTGCAAAGGATCACTGATGGAAAAGCAGGTGTTCTGTTTGAAGGAGGGAACTGGGACAGGCTGATCACATTCAGGCTTGAAGAATTGGAGCGCAGAGAGAAAGGACCTCCAATGAAGAACCCCAAGTCTTGTGTTCTTGAACCATTTCTTGAGAAGAAAACATCATCATAGTTTAGCTCTTTGTTTCCAAAGCATGTTCACACTTTTGTATCATATATATCTGCCTTTCTGACAATTTGTTTAAAGCTTAGATGAGGATTGCTGTGTGTGGCTGCTTTTGATGTTTTTCTTTGGCTGAGAGTAACTGTTATAAGGGGTATTGAGAACTGAGCAAAGGTTGAATAAGTAATTGATCCTTGCGCTCAAAATGTAAATTTTATGTAAAGTTTATGCAAAAGGATAAGTTTAATGGTGCATAATTTAGTGTAAGTTTTTGTGTGACATAGTATGGTGAGAGCTGTTAATGGCATTATCCTTTTCCCTAACCAAGTTTAGGAATGCTGCCATTGGAAAAAGAAGATTCATCACAATTTTGATGACACTCCTGAGCTAATGGCTTCATACTATAGATTGAGAAAGAGAAGCTGCGCCCAATGGAGATGATAGTTGACCCATGTTAACACATAAGCCATATTCATCTTATCAATAATATTTAATTTCCTTAATTATTATGGTATAAAGAACTAACGTGACGCTGTATGATTAATAACAACTTCTCATTTTATTTATGGATCATGGCTTTCCTCTCTTTTCACATTAAAAATGTTGATTTGAACATAAAAAAAGTGAGTGTTCATTGGAACATTCACTTTATTACTATTGAATATAATGATAGTTTCCACTCATCACCTCTATCTATCACATTTAATGATAATAAAATAGGTGTCTTGGCCACTCACTTTTCAAATAACACTACTCTTTAACAATATATAGATCTTTCATTATATTGTGAATAGGGTCCCATTGTTCCCCTTGTTTGCTTTCCTCTTTTAACAAAGGAAAAATTATAAAAATGAAAGTTTATGCTAATAACAAAAGCTTGAGTTGCAAACAATTTTCCTTGAAACTTGCTCCATTTATTCTTTCTCACTAGTGATTTGGTTTTTTTTTCCTCCATTTCAATATCTCCTATGTAGTATTCATACGGATTTTGTTAAAAGGGTTTCATACCAAAAAACACTTCTCTTTAATAAAAAGATTCCCTTTATTTTATCTTTCAAAATCACAAGCTATTCTTAACTGTTAATTTATTTATCTTTTAATAAAAGTCATTTTCTCTAATTTCATTTTTTTTATTTATTTTTTAATCAATAGAACCACAAGTGTCTAAACCTTATTACTAGAAATTCTACTAATCCGACCCAACCGATGGAGGTCTCTTAAAGGGGTTATAAGGGTCTCCTAACAGGGAGTTTTTTTCTTTCTAAAGGTTCTGGTCAAGGGATTAGAATTCTTACCATATTGACTAATCTCAAGTTGGTTATTATTATTATTGTCTCAAGCGGTGAGTTTAGTCTTAACTTTGCTTACAAAGAGTGTAATGGACTCTTTTTTTTTTTTTTTCCCTTCATAATAATAATAGTTTAGGTTCAAGGAAAACTCGTTTTAGTTCACAAGAAAAGTGCAATCAATATAATTCTTTTTTTCTTAATAATCATAAAAGTTTAGGTCAAAGAGAAACTCATCCCGGTCCACAGAGAGAGTGCAATTGGTTCAAATAATAATTCTATTTTTTCCGCTTAATGAATAATAACAATTGAATCCCCCCTTTTTTTTGGGTCATGAATGGATAAATAAATTTGAATCCAAGCCTCATCAATTTTGCTTGGGTTGGGCCTAGTCAAAATAACTCAGACTAAATATGAGTGTATGGGCTGGGCCTTGGCCCAATAGAGGCCTACAAAGACAAAAACTTCCGAAAAGGTTGTGCCGCGTTTGGGGTTTTGGTTTTCCGTTTTTCACTTTTTTGCCATGGAAGAAGCAGCAACAACAACAGCAACAGCAGCATCGCGCCAGAGAAAGCCGAAGAGGAAGCGCGCCGCCGCGTCGGAGAGTGAACTCGAGCTCGAGCGACTCAACTCGCTGCCGTGGAATCCTTCCCTTCCTCAACGCGACCACTACGATGACGACGGCGGCAAAGACCCCTTCGCTATGCTCGCGAACGGCTCAAGCGAGCTCGAAGGAGGTTTCCTCTCGCTCGAGGAGATTGACGAAGCCGATTACGGCTTGGTCATTCCCAAAGCAGATAAAAATGAGGAGAGGAAGAAGAACAAGAAGAAGAGTAAGCGCGACGCGAATGTGAAGGAAGAGGAGAAGGAAGAAGAAGAAGAAGACGGAGGTGGTGGCGACGATGAGGTTGAAGCGAAGAAAAAGATGAAGAAGAAGAAGGATAAGAAGAAAAAGAAGAAGAAGAAAACGAAGGAGGAAAGCGAAGGGGATACAGAGAACCAGGATGTTGAGAAGGAAGATGCTGGTAATCACTTGTTTAGTTTTAGATCTTGTTTCATATGTATGTTTATGTGTGTTTGGATTCCTGAAATGTGAAGTGTTTTATGTTTATGAAAATGTTAATAAATTGAAGATTGAAGATGAGTAATCCAGATAGTGGTAGTAATTAACGTGTTTTGATTTTCAATTAGGATGTGTTTAGATTACTGAAATGTGAAGTGTTTGTCTTTATGCAATGTGAAATAGTTGAAGATGAGAAATACAGGTACTCGTAATTAGCTGTTTACTTACTGGTAATGTTTATGTTATGCAAATGTTAATAATTGAGGATGAGAAAGCCAGATAATCGTAATTACTTGTTTAATTTCATAATTTGTTATATGTGTTTGTAGATTCCTGAAATTTGAAATGTTTCTGTTTATGCAATGGGAATATTAGAAGATGTGAAATCCAGATACTGGTGATTACTTGTTTAATTTTAAATTAGTTATATATGTGTTCATGTTTTTGAAATGTGAAGTGTTTATGGTTATGTAGACTTTAGGGTATGTTTGGATTGATGAAGTTGGGTGGAGCGGAGTGGTATTTTAATTTGTTCCATTGTTTGGATTTGAGTGGAGTGGAGATGGATGGACTCCATTTCATCCATTCTTCTCCCCAAAATGGGCAGAATGGGATGGAATGGAAAATACACAAACAATAGAGCGGAGTAATTATTCCGTTTCGCTCTATTCCATTCCATTCTATTTCACTTTGCTCCGCTCGGCTCCACCCAACGTCACCAATCCAAACATACCCTTAATAATTGAAAGTGAGAAATCCAGGTAATTACTCATGTAATTTAAATTTGCTTTTGTATGTGTGCGTGGGTGTGTGTGTGTGTGTGAGAGAGAGAGAGAGAGTCAATTCTTGAAATGTGACGTGCTCATGTTTATGAAATGTTACTAATTGAAGATGAGAAAGCCAGTTTTTTAATTTTATTTTATTTTTAAATTGATTTGAGATTATATTTGTATGTAATAGATGTGTTCTACCATGTATGTGGAGTTGTGAAATGTGAGATGCTTATACTATGTTGATCAGTGAAGGTTTGGAAGACACATTCCACTTATTGCTACTTTTGCTTCTAGGTCTAGATACTAATGTGAAGGATGATGATGGTGCTGGGGAAGATGATGTTGATGAAACTGAATTTTATGGATGGAATGAGTTCAGGCTTCATCCTATGATAATGAAGGCAATTTACAAGCTTGGCTTCAAGGAACCAACACCAATACAGAAAGCTTGTATTCCGGCTGCTGCACATCAAGGGAAGGTTGTTTGAAGTTTTTCTTCAGGGTGTTCTACTGGTTTGATTAGTGAGATTAGCTTTGGTATAATAATGCTGTTTGTTTGGCAGGATGTTATTGGGGCTGCTGAGACTGGATCTGGTAAAACACTTGCATTTGGTCTACCCATTTTGCAACGTATTTTGGAGGAACGAGAGAAGGCTACAAAAATGGTTGAAGAAAGGGGTGAAGAGCCAGAAAAGTATGCTCCTACTGGCATTTTGAGGGCTCTAGTTATTGCACCAACTAGAGAGCTTGCTCTTCAGGTATTTGTAAAAGCTTGTTGCTCACTTGCATGTTTGTCAGTTGATTTTTTGGGCAATGCTCATGTAATTGTTTTATGCATCATGCTATAAGGTGGGCCTTTTCATGTTGTGTACTTGATTTTTCATTAGTTACAACTTATTACAGTTTGCAAGTCTTGTATGGTTTCATTGAGGCACTGTTATTGTAGACGAAAGGGAATAACTTTGATAGGATTGTCTTACATGTTCACTTGTGCAAATACAGTTTTGTGAGTTAATTTAATGTTGCTGCTATGATTCCCTTTTCAGGTCACTGATCATCTAAAAGCAGTAGCCAAGTATATTAATGTTAGGGTGACCCCGATTGTTGGGGGGATTTTAGCAGAAAAGCAGGAGAGACTTTTAAAAGCAAGGCCTGAGATTGTTGTTGGGACTCCAGGGAGGTTATGGGAACTCATGTCAGGTGGAGAAAAGCATCTAGTCGAGGTAACTGTTAATGCCATGAACTATGAAGTTTGAGCATCATTGAATTTATATTTATGAGGATTAAATTAATTGTATTGATGAATAATAATCCATAAGATAAATGCCTGGGGGTAGCTGAAATATAGTGGAAAACTGGAAGTCAACTGGAAGTGTTCAATAAGTTTACAAGATAAAGAGCACATAAATCATGGACTCTTGGTAATTCTTAATCCTAAGTGTGCAATGTATATGAGCTACAATTAAGCAAGCTCAATTACCCATATGACATATTTCATTGCAACAGTATATGGTATGATTTTCGATGGAATATTATATTTGTAATGACAATGCATGTACAATATATTGGGTCTGCTATCATTTTGCCTGTGACTTTTATCTCTCTTTTTTAATCTTATTTTTTAGCTGGATTAATTACATGTTAAAAATTAATGCTGGAGTTCAATGTATAGAATTGTCAAATTGTTTTAATTGAAAATCATTTTTTACATTGCCATCATGTTTTGCAGTTACATTCGCTGTCTTTCTTTGTGCTTGATGAGGCTGATCGAATGGTACAAAACGGTCATTTCAAAGAGTTGCAATCAATAATTGACATGCTTCCCATGTCCAATATCTCCACTGAAGATAATTCTCAATATCCCGAAAATTGTGTTACCGTTTCAAGCTACCAAAGAAAGAAGAGACAAACTCTTGTGTTTTCAGCAACTGTTGCACTTTCTGCTGACTTTCGCAAGAAGCTAAAGCGTGGTTTAATGAAACAAAAGCAATCATTGACCGAAGGATTGAGTTCTATCGAAACTCTTTCTGAACGAGCCGGAATGAGATCAAATGCTGCAATTATTGATCTTACCAATCCATCGATTTTAGCAGCTAAGCTTGAGGAATCATTTGTTGAGTATGTAGACTCAAATCTTAAGTCTAGAACTCATAATGTAGTAAATACTGATATTTTTCACTGATATATTCTTTTTTTTTTTAATTGAAATTGTTATTTGAAATTAATGCTATGTTTATTTTTACTTCTAGTATTACATTGGGTCACATCTGCTACCCTGAGGTCACTTGCTATCTACTCCTCCTTGTGCAAATAAGAATGATGATAATATAGACCCGGGTTTTTGTGTGTCCTAGCTTGTGTCAACATATTAATTATTGATTTTTATAGTATCTATATATTATAATGTCAAATTATATTTTGAACGGTTGATATGTTGCCACATGTAGGGTTCACCGTGAACCCGAGTCTATACTAACACCACTCTGCAAATAAAGTTTTAGCATCTCCATTGAATATTCTTGCTAAATTTCAGAGATACACCTTCAAAGCCCCGTTTAGTCTTATTAACTTAAATTCATGCTTCAAGATAAAGTGACTGAGTAATGTCTTAGCATGACATGTGATGTAATTTTTGTTTGATGCGTGATTAATATTAATACACATAGAACATAAATTATTTGTTATCGGGTTGTTCAGGTGCAGGGAAGAAGATAAAGACGCCTGTTTGTATTATATTTTGACTGTCCATGGACAAGGTCGCACAATAGTTTTCTGTACGTCAATTGCAGCTTTGCGTCATATTTCTTCCATATTGCGGATTCTTGGTATTAATGTTTGGACTCTTCATGCCCAAATGCAGCAGCGGGCGCGTTTAAAGGTGTGTGTCTTTCCCTTGCTCCAATCATTGTCTTGTTTTCTTCATGTTTTCTTCTCATTGTTATGCTGAAAGGTAGCATTTAGTTCATTTTTGGGCCATCATATATCATTTCACTTTTGGGCCTTCCTATATAATTTCATAGGTGATTTTTATTAAGCTTGCTGTTCATTTTGTCATTTCATCAGTATATGAAATAATTTCTGATCTTTGGTTGAATGTTGCATCTGCAACAATTAGTGTAGTACTAAGGAATTCTGAGACATCATACCTTTTTGAGAATGAATGTCAGAAACCATTGTCCAATAACTATACATGTTAGAAATAGCAACTCCATAATTAAACCATTTACATAGCATCCATAAAGAGGTCATAAACACATTCCTGCCCTAAAATAAGTTGAGATGCAGTGTGGTATCTTTGGAGGTGTGAGCATTCTACTCCTAGTAAATGTGCCAAAGGACTTCAAAATATGCCCTGTTGCCTGAAAACCTTTGCCTCCATGTTACCGAAGGCTTCAAAACTGACAATTAAAAACTCTTCCAGATTAGGACATACCAAAGGGTCTTGAAAACCCAAAAGAAATTGTTCCTTGTGAAATTTGCTACCTTGCAGTGCAACAAGTGTCCACTGGATTTTGAAGTAGAACATCACATGACATACATATCAAGAGAAAGAGCAATGTGAGGCCTACAATTTGCTGCAGGCCAATAGTGTTAACTGTATCAAAGACACTTGACTTTATAGAGAACTTTGGATTTCATATCAGTTAAGTAGAAAGGATTCTGTGGTAATCAGGCTAACAAACAATTTAGGAATCGGAAAAAGGAAATAAAATAAACTAGAAGAATCTAGAGTCGAAACTGTGTTGAAGATCTCCTAGGCTCAACCAATGTGCTTCTCTGGTTTTTTCCTAGCAACTTTTTTCTTGTAAAATCTGTGTTTCTATCAGATGCTGTTAAGTAATGAGTTACTGAGTTTCTAAAGTTTACTGTCCAGCTATGTGCATAGTGTAGGTCTACTTTGTTTTCCTTTTCAAAGTGCATTGGTCTCGGACTTTTGAAACAGTGATTAACTTGATTATCTTAATACTGAGTAATCTTTTATTTCCATTGAATATTGTATTTTGTCTCCATCATCATTTTGTTCTTGTTTCATCCCTTGTTTAATGCAGGCCATTGATCGGTTTCGTGAAAATGAAAATGGTATACTTGTTGCTACAGATGTTGCTGCAAGGGGTCTTGATATTCCTGGTGTTGGAACTGTTGTCCACTATCAGCTTCCACATTCAGCTGAGGTAAGTTAGTATATTACTTCTTTCATCCATATATACATGTATATTACAACTGAAATTTGTTTCTTCATTTTAGGTTTATGTTCATAGAAGTGGACGAACAGCTAGAGCTTCTGCTGAAGGTTGTAGTATTGCTTTAATCTCACCAAGAGATACAGCAAAGTTTGCTTCATTGTGCAAATCATTTTCTAAGGTTGTTTTCTGAAGCAGTTGATTCCCTTTAAATTTAAATATAAATTAGAGATATTATTCTATCCAAAAAGAGAAATCTGTGATCTCACTCATAGCAGTTAATAAGAGTTGGTTAAGCAACATTTTTATAGAAGATTGAATAAACTAAATAATGTATATTTGAAATATGTCAGCAATGTTTAGACCAATATAGTTTATGTTTCTGTTTTTTAATCTTGGTCATATGTACAGGATACTTTTCAACGGTTTCCTTTAGAGAATTCATACATGCCAGAGGTTCTAAAGCGATTGTCTCTTGCACGTCAAATAGACAAGATAACACGGAAGGGTTCGCAGGTATACAGATTCACCTGTAAAACATATGGATAACTTTTTGGCCTTTGTTCATGCAACCAGTGTGTTACTGTGATGTACCAAGTGTGCTTGAATTTGTCATTTTTGTGTTTATGATCTGCAATAGTTTTGAATGTACAGTTCAATAAAAAAAGGGGGAAAAAAAAAGAAATGGTTTCGGATGTAATTTACCCAACCTGACATGTCATATGCTAAAGGCTTCCCTTATATCATCTTCAATCAAACTGTAATTGCTAATTTGTTACAGACTTACATATCTTATATGCTCTTTTCATGTTTAGCAGTTTATTTCTGTTTTGCTTTTTTACTTCTTTAGTTCCTTTCCAACTGTCTCTTTATTCAATACTTTCTCATTTAGGTTTAAATTATACATCATTGCTTCAACTTGTGCTGACCAAACTCTATTTTTCTTCCTTATTTTAGGAGAAAGCTGAGAAAAGCTGGTTTGATCGGAATGCTAACTCAGTGGAATTAGTTACTGAGAATTATGACAGTGAGGAGGAACGGGTGAACAAATACAAGCAAATTAAAGCCAGCTCTAAACAATTGAAGAAATTGCAGCAGGTTTGATGCTATATATATCACGTGAAATGATAAATGGCCTTTTTTTTTACCCAATTTATTTGATTCTTTTGAAACTTTTCTCATTGCAGGAGCTCAATGCATTGATTTCGCGTCCTTTACAATCAAAATCATTTTCACATCGATATTTAGCAGGGGTATTAACCTTCCTATGATTTTCCCCCCACTTTGGCTCTTACTGTTTGTTTACCACATTTGTCATCATGCCTCTTGATAGTGCAATTCTAATTTTAATATTTTTTCTCTAAAGTAGCATAGCAATTTCAGGGAAAGGTAAGATGTAGAGCATGAGGATATTGATTTCACTATTTCTTAATGCAGATATAGATACTTTTGTGCCTGGGTGTTTCTGTTTAAGACTTTAAGTCATTCTAAAGTAGGATCTTTGGGTCGGGCGGTTTCTTCTATGAAAACATACGTTATATTTCTTTTACCTTTTGACGGTTTGAGGACCAAACTCTGAAACATAATACTCTCTTTCTAGGCTGGTGTCACACCCCTCATGCAGGAACAGTTGCAACAATTAGCGAGGCAAAAACCAAGTGATCACCAGGGTTCAGGACTAGGCAAAAGGGGAAAACTGGTCGTGATTGGTCAAGATTGTGTGGAAGCACTTCAGGCGCTGCGGAGTGCTGGTGAAGAGGTTGAATGCTACACCCTTTTTTCATGTTCTGGAAATCTGAATTGCTTTGCAAATTTGATCTGTTAATCTAACTATGACAGCTATCTTGGGAGATCAAGCAATTTTAGTGATGTGGTAACATGTTATTTCATGATAGTGCATGTTAACTCTACATTTGACAGAGCTTCAGAATTAAATATTATTTGAAAAACTAGTAGAATCTGTTTTTTTCTATTTTTGGTGGGATTGTTAGGAATTTCTTTCTGTTAGGTTAATATATTCAGCTTACTACACGATTGAGCTTATGTTTTTTGTTTGGTTTGTTCTTCCATTCGCCCCTTTCTCCTCACAGGTGCGCATGGATGTCATGGATTTGGCTGGAAAACAGAGAAACATGGAAATTTTGAAAAGAAAAAGAAAAGAGGAGAAGAAACGTAATTTTTCTGTTTGAATATATATATATATATATCTCATTTATTTGTCATTTATTTATTTATTAGTTGATTAACAGTTGCGGTTCTAGTTGGTAAAGATTCTTGAATGTTGTTTCAGGTTTGCGTGATCAGCGGAGAAAGCAGAAGAGAAAGCTGAAACATGAGGAAGAATAGAATTGTATACATAGCTGACAATAAAATTAAGCAAATTTTCACGACTACCACAATTTTGTCTCTAGTTTCTAGTTTGAGGCTTGAATTCGTTATGAATATATCATACAAAATCCAATGGAGAAATAGTGGATATGATTATGTCATAGGAAGCTCGCGTCATCTTTGACGGCTATCAGGTAATAGCCAAGCTCTAAAAATGCAGGGTTTCTGGAGGAGCACGTTGTGAACTATTGCTACACAAATAATTGAGACTTTCTTGTTATGTTGTGTGGAATTTTGCCTACTCGTCTAACGTTCAATAGCAGATGTTTGTTCTGAAGAAAGTTCAGCAAGGAGTAGTCTTTAGCTTCTCTTCCTTTTGATTATTCGATCAACCAATCAATGATGTCATCATCGTTGTTCACGTTCAGCTCAATTGAACATGAAAATGTCACGTCATCAGTTGTTAGGGTGGATGAGGATTTCAGTTGATTATACTTTGTAGATTTTATCAATAAATTTTTATTCCAGCTATGACTAATTCTTTTTCTAAATCTGGTGTTGAATATATTTGAAAGTTATTAACTAATTATCCTCCATCAATTTGTAAGCTACTAATCACTAATATTTGGTTGATTTAAGAAATTTGATACTTATTTGTCTTTAGTAATATATGAGGTTAGATTAGATTAATGTGAATGAAAATAACCAGCGCTGGAAAGCATATTAATTAGGGTTCAATGATCTATGAATATTTATTATTTAGAACAAAAAACTATTAAGATTGGTTTAGTGGTGATTGGTATAAATTGATCCGTTCGAATGTGAAAGTTTATTAATCTCTTCTTTATTTAAAATTGGGGGTAAATTGATTTTTTTTTTACAATTTTTTAATTGTACAGTATGAGTAGATTAATTTATCCTTTTCTAATATTGAGAAACCAATAAGCTTTTATCTAATCCTGAGAGAGCAATTTGTCCTGTGAAATGGTTTTCATTTTCATACTGGGGATTCAGTAAATTGACAAGAAACATGAGTACCTAAAAGGCTAAAACCATAATACCAATCTATTTAGCGATGAGGATGAGATGACGAAAATGCCCTCTTATCCACAGAATGATTCCGCGGAGCCAAGCCCTCACTCCTCGGAACAAACACCAGAGTCACTACTCACTAGTCAAATTTACATTGCAAATTCAGCTACTGATTTAGGGTTTCAAATTTCAATCTTGAAACTGTCTCGATCCATTAATTCAACGATAGAACCAATTTTTAATTTTATTTTTTCACAAATGAGGGTTGGTGGTGGTGGAGGGGATCACGGTCGCGGTCATGGACATGGGAATGGCGGTGGGGATTTCAGGAACAGGGTTTGGAGCATGACCGGCGGTCCTTACTGCCGCCCCAAGCACTGGCAGCGCAACACTGCCATCGCCATGTTCGGCGTCTTCCTCGTTTGCATCCCTATCGCCATGAAATCCTCACAGCTTGAGGTATCTATCTATCTCTTTAGGTATGGTTGTTTGGTTGGTTCAAATTATGGTTTCATCTAAAGAATGCTATTATGTGAGCTGAACATCACTTCGACACACATTGGGGAATTATGAATCACGTGTGAAAAAAGTGGTTGTTATTTCAAGACAAAATACTCAAATTGGTACCTGAGAAATGTGTCGGGAACAAATTAGTCACTTGGGAATTGAAAGTCCCAAATTAGTCCCTTATAATTCAGGGATAAAATGATCCATTTGTACAATTTCTATTTTTAAAAAAGTTATATGGAGCTGAATAAAGGGACCAATTTGTTCTTTTTTTTTAAATATGAAGGATCAATTTAGGACTTTTAAATTTTAAAGAACTTGTTTGTCCCCCTATATATTTATTAGTCTTATTTCAGTTATATTTTGGTAAAATCTTTCTAATAAGAAAACATAGGGAATAATGTATTAGAATATAAACCATTCATGTAACTCTACCCATAAGCGTAAACTTTTGGGAGAGATAGTTTTATGATAGTGTGTTAATAATAATCGGGAATAATTGTTAAAAGATTTGGCGTCCATTATTAGTTACTTTATTGTGGTGGGTACTATCACAACACAAGAAATGCAACTAGAATGTTATTATTAGTTGAAGATCACTTTTGTGGACCATTATTTAGGCTATGTTTGATAGTCTTGTAGGGGATATTGTAGGTGATAGCAGAGAGTGAGCCGCAGCAGAATGGGATGGAATCATGACGTCATGTTATCTTTATGTTTGGATGTTCAATAAGCTCAATAAGGGAAGGGAAATGTATCTCATTCTCTCCTTATCCCCTCAATTTTGAGGAACGAAAAATGGGGACTATGGGTGGCAAGATTCCATTCCCTCTGTTTAAATCGTTCCCAAATACCCTTTTAACTAGGTATGTCGTTTCCTTCCTTGTCATTCCCTCTGTTGCCATCCATCCAAATATAGTCTGAGTTCTATAAGTGATGGAACCGAATGAGTCATAATGGAAGGGAAGGGAGAGACGTGGAATAAAACAGTCTACCCTCTTGATTGGATGTTCAATAGGCTTAACCAGGGAATGGAAAGAAAATGAAAATTATTCTCTCCTTTAAAATGACTCCCAAGCAAATTTTTAACAACGTAAGCCTCTCACTTCCTTGCCCCTTCCTCGATTTCCCTCAGTCCAAACCAAACCTTAGACTCATGGGAAATCACGTGTAAATAGATGTTGATTTCAGTTATATTTATGAGGAACCTGCTAATAATAAGAAAATACAGGTGAATAATGTGTTAATGACTGTGAATCTTAATTATTCTGTTTCTAATGGTGAAAAGATTTTTCACATTTATCATATCTATCATGTTCACCAGAAATGTAAGTAAACCTCTCTGGTATTCATATATTGATCCCATAGACCTCTAAATGATGTCTAAACTTATGGTTCTAAATAATATTTCTCTAATGGTTGATGTGGGGCATGTCAAAATTTGTTCTCTCTGTTTTCTTTTTTTTTTTTGGGAATATCGGCCAAAATTATGGGAATTTTCTGTACAGAACTGCTATTCTAGTACATCTTTTGTATCATGGAATATGGATTGCTATTCCAACTATTCCATCTTTTTTAAGTCACCTCCACTCCACAGGAACAAGACTTTGTTGTTGTTGATATATTATTATACCATTATACTATATAGTGAAGGTGTAAAGGAAGAAGAACATCATATATTCTATTGATAAGACTACAAAATGAGAGTACCTATATGTAACCTTTTTCTTGATTGACTGCATACTGTTTCTTATACTTAATATGAGTTCTACCGCCTTGTGCCGATGGGAATATATGTTATCTATGAGATTAGACTAAAATGGTTAACTCTGTTAATCATTTTGCTTAGGCTTTCTAGGATACTATACTATTTCTTCTTAACTAATTTTTGGTGTGGAGGAATTTTTTAAGTGTACAGCAGTGTCGTCAAATGGTGGCCATGGCGGCACCATGGCAGTCTTATAGCGGGCATAAATGACGGATTTTTGGTCTACCACCATCAGCTGCCATCTGCCATTGACAACTTTGGGGTACACTGAAAACTCTGGCCTCAACCATACATCCTATATACTCGACTTCTAGGAGCGCATTTTGGAATTGGTGTTTGAAAATTGTGAATTTGGCTATTTAAGTCTTTCAAAATGAACTATGCATACTTTACTTTCTAATTCACTTCTTGGTTTCCTTTTGGGATTGGTATTTGAAATTTTGCTTTTGCATTGTCTGAAGTAACACCCAAAGCAGGGATTGTGTGTATCGGTATTGTGCTTTAATCATTGCACTCTGCCGAAAGAGTTCCCTGCAACATAGATTTTGGGAAGATGGGCAGTTGTGTTTCACCTTTGCTATTGAAAATAACAACAATCATCTCCCTTACATTCCTCTTTTTCTTTATTAATTTTCAAAAGATGAAAAAAAAAGAAGGGAAGTCGTTCGGTAAATTTATTAGTTCTATCTTCAAAAATTAAAGTGTATTCTGTTCTGTATTCTTTTTATCTTTGATGCCTATTGGACATCCCAATGCTTCCTTCTTTCCACAGTAGAAAGCATTAACTTTATCTACATTATCTTCACTAAAATTATTGGGGATTAGATGTTGCTTAATAGGTGGATTGCATGGTTGATATTACTCTCTCAGTTATCCAGATTTTATGCATCTTTATCATACTTCAGAAATCTGTGCATGTAAAATAGAATATCAGCTTTTGCAGCAAACCTGATAATTTCCCCCGGATTTATTTTGAAATGTTTGAATAGACGGGTGGGTAGAATTTGGCTGAAAGTAGTGGAAGATGCTGGTTCAATTTCAAGTTGCTGTTATTATTATTTAGTTATTCCAAAATGTGTATGATTCTAACTTCTAAGAATGATTTCATGTCACGTCACACTTTTGGTTATAGTACCATGTTTACTAATACTAGTAGTAGTATTACACCTTGGTTTGATGCACCCCATAACAAGATCTTTTATCTTTCAGCAACGGCCACATCACCCTTTACGACCAATCCCTTCCCAGCTCTGGTGCAAGAACTTTGGAACTAAAGACTATAATGATCCTTGATCATCAATTGCATTACTAGTTTGGGTTTTCACAGCTTGTTCGACAAAATTTCTCTGTTCATTGCAGAGAATATTAGCAGCCTTAAAGAGTTGCCACTTACAGTGTTTTGAATGCTTGGATCTAGCATCTTGTAATGGACAAACACCCAAATAACTGGCTTATGTCTGTTTACTTGGGAGCTAGTTCAAACTGGTATTATCGGTAATGGCAATAGATGCTGCAATCAATTTTGTCTGTACTAACTTTTCTTGCTTGCCCTACCATTCCTGTCTATATTTGGTGGTTGGTTGAGTTTCTAACCAATGTGAAAGCATATGATTTACCCATTTGAGTTAGGAAAAGAAAGACTTGTTATATGTTTAGATGAATGATATAATTTAAAAGATTTCATCCAAGCGCAGTTGAAAGTTTTAAAGTATATGATCCATCTAAATTCTACTCTCTAAAATCATAGTCTTGTATTACGTTGGATCATATAATTTGAAATCTTTAGCACTACGTAGAAGGCAAAGGGAAGTAGCATTTGAAGTATAAACTTCTTGAGAAATCTGGTGTCAGCAGACCATTTTTTGTTTAAGTAAATTACAACAATCTCCTTTGAAATTTGGTGAAATTCACTCAAATTTCTTTCTATTTGTAAATTTTACTTAGAAAATCAATAAGTTTGTAAAATTATCATTTTGACCTTCTTTGAGTTTGTAAATTTATCACATCGCCCTTCTCCTCATTGTTCATTGGCGTGTTTGAGGGAGGTTAATGTCACCAGACAAATAAACATAGAGGAGTGGGAATAAGTTTTGCTAAATTTCAAGAGGTCAATATAATTTGCCCTCTGGGTTAAGTCACAAGAATGAATTCTAAAGATTGAATTGTTGATTTTAGATGGATTTCATCTCCTTTCATTTCATGCATGGTATGGAATTAATTTCTTCTGTTTAGAAGCCTACTCCTCCCTCTAATTTCAAGGACTTGCCTTGCCTTGGTAGTGTAATTTACTAAAGGAGGATTTGCATATGATATATCTCAAGGAGTCTTGATAATTTAAATCTAGGAAAAATTATTAATATCTATAGTTTATCATATTCTAACTAATTTGTCTCGAATCAAAGTTGACTCATTATTGAGTTAAAATTCTCTTAATTGTACTTTTTTTTCTCCATTTAAAAGATTGAATGTCTAGGTTTTGTTTAAGGAAATAAGTCGTGAATTATTTGAATCAATCAATTGTTGGTGGAACTAAATATATATCGTTGTAAACCTAAGGTTGGTTAAAATTTTCTAAACAATGTCACTAAAGTCTTTTCTCATTTAATCGATTCTGCAATGTAATGTCTCACGTGATCTTCTTATCTCAAGTCATCTCATATTTCAAAACATTAACCTAAGAAATTTATTAGACACAATACAATGAGTAAAAAAAAGGGGATGCAAGATATTGACCGGTGGTTATGCCCACTGGTTGAATGAACTGAAAGTCCTAAAGAATCAAACTAACAGTTATGGTTCCCAACTTCCCATTGTTACAAGGATCAAGCTATCTTCTTCTTTTTTGTGTACTGTGATTCAGTGATTCTCTTAATTTTGAGTAGAAAAAAAGCGGGGTTTTATTCTATAGCGAAATTTGACCGGGACTTAAAAGTAGGTTAAGGTGGAAAGAAGTCATTGCATAGTTTAATGGCTTAATTATTATGGGGAACCTGTTCGGGTGACAAGTTCGAGAAATGGGCCATCTCATGTGGACAAGGCATATTCTTAGCTTCATTGCTCCAAAAATTAAACTATGCTTTCATGTACAAAGATAACAAAAAGTAGAGGTAAGATTTATCACTAATATGCCTCGTTGAAGAGTGAAGTCAGAAAGTAAAAATCAGAATAAATTTTTATAATTGAATCTTATATATATAATTTAATCATAAAAAAATTATTTTTATTTTATTCTCCAACTAAATATATCTTGGAAGTGAATAATGGAGCACAACTTAGGTTTGGCCACAGGAAATAGGAAACACTATCAAGAAGGAACGTGAAAATCACTGACTTACTGTCCATGCAGTGCAATTAGAAATTCAAAAGTGCAAAAAGTAAAAATCATATTTTAATCCCTTAAAATATGGTGTCTAAAGAGATTAATCCCTATAAGACTCACATTTGCATTAATTCCCATAGTAAGTATATGTTTTTGAATCCCTAGTATATATATGTGGTTTTTTTTTCGAAAAAAAAAACCTGTTTAGACTCAATATTCTTAGGGATCAAAATGTAATTATCTCTATAAAAAAATAAAAAATGGAAACAAACACACCCATATAAGGAAGAAAAAGCCTATAGTAAAAAGGAAAAATGCATGCAAAGATGGAGCTGGCTCATCTATGATTTGAGAAAAACCAAAAAAAAAAAAAAGAAATTTTAAACCTCAATAATAACATGTTAATTCGAACAGCTGATGAATTATTTTAAAAAGAATCAACCATATATTCATACATCTTTTTTGGTGCTTAAAATTTAAGGTAAAGGGGTTGTTGCCACAATCCAAAGTAAACTTCCAGGTTTACATATAAGGAACTTATTAACAGATATATACCAATAGAAAGTTCTTAAATTTAAATCTCAATCATATATTTATCATAAATAAAGAGTAATTAGATGAGTTATAGTTAGATTCTTTAAACTACAGTATTTGCAATGAATCATAACAAAGCAAACAAATAATATGGTTTATCTGACACTTTCACATTTGAATAATCTAAAATAGAACTTATTATTATTAAACAATTGCGCATCAATATCTGTCAAATGAATTTTGACTTGACTAAGAACAATATAAATAAACAATTAACAAGTCAATGGTGCCATTCTAAGACCGCACAAACTTCAAGCCATAGGGTAAAAAAATGAATAATCAATATTAGTAATTGGTGAAGCTAACAAAACTACCTTTCTATTTTAAGCTGGTCGGTAGTAGGAGGGCATGTGTTTCATGGGCATGGTGACCCTTCATTCCAAAATTGACCTTGACCGACCCCAAAACATAAACCAATCCATTCTTTCATCAAATAATGATTTTCGTACATTATTTAACAAATATAATTTTTTTAACTGCAAAAATAAGAAGTTTTTGTTTTTAGATTTATATCCTATTCCTACCATTAATTAAACATATTTGATAGGATAAGTTTATATACACCGATTATATAAAAGTTTTTGACACATTAACTATGATAATTAATCTTCTCATCTATTATTTAAAAAAATATTTTAATTAGATATTAATATTAAAAAAAATCATTTTATATGATTTATATTGTCAATAATGTTTCATACCGTAAATGTATAGAAATTAAATTATATTTTTTTATAAATAATTATTTAACCACACTTATTATGTATCAAACAAAACATACTTAACTTTTACTCTATTATTAGTTTATTACTATACGTCAAATTTCGGATAAGAAAAAAAAAATGATATGTCAAAATTCTCTAAATAGTGTTTACTCTCTCTTTTTCGGATAAGAAAAAAAAATGTTTACTCTCTCTCTGTCTCTGTGTCTGTCTTTTTCAGGCTGCTGCCACACAATTGAAGCTTGATGTCACCACTCCAACAATTACCACCCTCCATAATTGAATTGAAATCAATTTCCCATTTATTTTCTTTCACCGTAAAATCAAAAAATGACATTTATTTCACCCAGAAAATGACACTCACATACAAACACAGCATGGTACTTGCCATATCATGTAGCTGCAGCAGCTCAATTTTTTCCCACACAGAAAATTAAAAGCGCTTTGGCTTCTTCAACTTAGCTTCGCTTTTCTTTGTACTTATTAGTTGCAGACACACCTCAATTTTGCTCTTTTTTTTTTTCAAGAGACAGAGAGAGAGAGAATGTGGAAACTGGCACGATTCGCCGCGTCCGGTGTTGCCCGATCGCCGCGGCGGCGGTTGTTGTCGACGGCTGCGGCGGCGATTCCAGGGCCTTGCATTGTTCACAAGCGCGGTGCCGACATCCTCCACGATCCCTGGTTCAACAAGGTCCTTCAAACTTCGATTTCCTCTTCTTTTTTCTTTTCTTTTTTTTTTTTGGCTAATTTTGAAAATTCAGTTTAGTAATTAGTTTAACACAACAAGGAGAAATTTTCATTTGTTGGGTCCTTAATTTTTTTTAATGACATTTTTTGGTTTTTTTTAAAAAGAAAAAAAAATGGAGTTCATGAGAACGTGTGTTGGCAACTTTCAAAAATTGGTGTGGAGTGTGGAATCCATCAAACGTGGTGTTTTTATGGGATTATTTTACTCTAGCTAATTCTTGCACATAATTGACTTTCACACCCATTATTTAAAAAATTATATTAATAAAAGGATTTAATTTGATCATATGATACCGTAGAAGTCACAATTTATCAAAATTAAAATGTGATTATATATGGAAATAGATGCTAATTCCTTTTTTTTTTATTGAGACAAAGAAAAACGTGGAAAAGGTGAATTTTTTGGGCGTCATTCACTATTTCTTTGCTAATGATGTTTTCCATGGCATGTGTATGAACTCATAACAAGATGCTTTACATAATCTTCATACCAAGTTGATCTTTAAAACCTTTCTCCACATTCTTTGTTCCGAATCCTAAAACTCTCATGTTATTTTTTTGTTGTCCCCTTCTAAATTCCTGGAATGCAGGATACTGGGTTTCCTTTGACCGAAAGGGATCGATTGGGGCTTAGGGGTCTCCTTCCTCCCCGTGTCATTTCATTTGAGCAGCAATATGATCGCTTCAGTAAGTTTAGGCCTATTCCTATGATATTCTATGTATTTGGATAGTTCAGTATCAGTAATTTTGCTTATCTTCTGAAAACTATATTGTGTACTGTGCTATTGTGGTTCATGTTTTTAATTTTCCTTGTTCGGTAATATTTGATCGTGATATATTCTTGTTTTAGTGGATTCATTCCGATCTTTGGAGAAGAATACTCAGGGACAACCAGATAAAGTTGTTTCCCTAGCCAAATGGAGAATCCTAAATAGATTGCACGACAGGAATGAGACTTTGTACTACAGAGTGAGTTTGATGATGAAGTTTACTCGTTTACCTGAGAGTATAATAAAGTTTATGTTATGTAATTCTTATTTTGGTATCTTTCATTGCTCTTCAGGTTCTTATTGATAATATTAAAGAGTTTGCTCCGATAATATATACACCTACAGTTGGATTAGTTTGTCAAAATTATTCAGGTTTATTTAGACGTCCACGTGGAATGTATTTTAGTGCCAGAGATAAAGGAGAGATGATGTCAATGATCTATAACTGGCCAGCTCATCAGGTATAGCATTAGTCTTGTTAAGTGCATTATTCTTTTTGTTTTGTTCCGTTATTGAAAATGGAAACTACTCTTTCTTTTTTATTATTTCTTTCCAATCCCTACATAGTAGTGTTCAAGATTCTTAAATTTAGAATTATTGGTAAAAATAAAATTTCTACATGCTTGAAATCTCTAATTCTAAAGCTGAGTTTAATAAATTTCAACTCCTTGAGGATTAGACAGGAATTCAGTTGGCTTGGCTTTGTAACATTCTTTTATTAAGTAGTTCTACGTAAAAACAATCTATCAATAAGTAATATGTCAAAATTTGCAATCTAAAACTATTATGTTCAATTTAAGTCATTGAAGACTTTGATTTCACTTTCTATGGCATGAATGTTCTTATAGTTTCTTTGAGCTTTTCTGAATTTTTCAGACATTCCTCTTGAGAGAGGTTGTGTATGTTTCTGAAAAAAACAGGGAAACATAGGGAGGTAAGGTTGGAGCATTTTGGTCTTATTTCTTTATGATTGGGAGATTCTTTTGTACTGTCAAAGTATGGACCATGCTTAAAATTAGTACTCATTTTAAAGTTTGTATAGGTTTTTTTTTTTTTGCTCTGATTGTGGTTTACTTGTTTTCATTTATTTGTGATCTTCAAAATTACTAACACTATATCCCTAATCAAAATGACAGACAATTTGGTAATTCGATGACGTTCAATTATTATGTGACTTATTATGCCCATGACTTCATTGCCTTTTGGCTCATTCAGTGGCGGAAGTGGCTTGGACTTTTTCATTTATTGTGTTTGGTTCTTGTCATCTTATCACTTTGTTGCAGGTAGACATGATTGTCTTGACAGATGGTAGTCGAATTCTTGGCTTAGGTGACCTTGGAGTTCAGGGCATTGGAATTCCAATAGGAAAACTTGATATTTATGTTGCTGCTGCTGGCATCAACCCACAAAGAGTATGCCTCTTTTTCTCTCAGTCTATCTTTTTGCCTCCCAATCTCTCTTTGCAGGCTCACATCTGGTGGTGGTGGTGGGTGTTAAGTATCTTTCCCCAATGACCTAGGCTTTGGACTGGAGCATTATTGACATTTAGTGGTGGATGGGATTATTACCCAAGCTGATGCTAGGATACCTAGGCATATATATAATTTCATTAACGCTTTTGATTTTGTCATTAGCAGTTATAGGTGTCATTGATAAACGGGTTCAATGTGTTTACTTCATTTTGACTTCATGTTGATTATCGGTTTAGAATAATATGTCAATTGGATTTCTATTTTTTTAACTACTACTTGGTGAAGCTAATAGCTCTCGTTAACTCACCATATGTTGTTTTTCCAACTGTGACAGATACTTCCAGTCATGCTAGATGTTGGAACCAACAATCAGAAGCTACTTGAAAATCGTCTTTGTGAGTAGAGCTCTGTTCTTTAAGATCTTTTGTTTGTTTATTTAAAAGCTTTCATTTGTCTGGTTTTTTTCGTTTCTGTGTACGTAAGCTTTTTTTTTAAAAAAAAAAAAAATTAAGGAGATGTAATGCTTGTCAGCAAACAAGATTTATGGTAGTTTAGGGTAGTTGATATTGTGTAAGGTATTGACTTTTCTGATGTTATTTTCATGTGGTAGATTTAGGACTTCGACAACCAAGGTTGGAAGGTGAAGAATATCTATCAGTCGTGGATGAATTCATGGAAGCTGTTAATGCTCGATGGCCTAAAGCTATTGTGCAGGTTAGTGTTTATTCTAGTTGGTAAAACTCTCAATGTTCACTTCAGATTTCATCGATTTTTTCTCTGGCAGAAAGTTTTTATTAATTTTGTAACCAGATAGTTGTGGTAATTTTATCAGTTCGAGGATTTTCAAATGAAGTGGGCTTTTGCAACCCTGGAACGATATCATAAAAGGTTCTGCATGTTTAATGATGATATACAGGTGAAAATATTAAATTTTGTTAATCTAGATAATCTTAAGGTGTTATCTAATTGCACTGTGTTATTGAAGTAGCTACGAAAACTTAATTTTTCCTTCATTTCCTATAGGGCACTGCTGGTGTTGCACTTGCTGGATTATTAGGAACTGTAAGAGCTCAAGGTCGACCATTGTCTGATTTTGTGAACCAAAAGATAGTTGTGGTTGGCGCTGGGAGGTAATTGCAAAACTGATTATGATGGACATAATATGGGTGTCAGATTTCATTTGCTGTTCCACCACACTCATTATAGATTAGCCACTTTCTCTCTCAAAAACATTTGCTGTCTGGCTTGCAGTGCAGGGCTTGGTGTTCTGAAAATGGCCATCCAGTCAGTTTCAAAGATGTTAGGGTGCAGTGAATCAGCTGCCAAAAGTCAATTCTTTTTGATTGATAAAGATGTATGCTTCCACGTATTTACTAGCATTGTCAGTCCATGAGTTGTGATGCTTGAAAACTATAATTGTTTTGACTATCTTAAGTCATAACCATAACAAAATATCCAATTGTGGTACGTTATTTTTATTTTTGTTTTTTGTTTTGTCTTGATTTGTCTTCATATCAGATGTTGCTGAAATGAGAAAAGAAATAAATGATTATGTGCAATCAATGTGTGGATGCTGCTGTTTCATATTTGTATGTTTTTGCATCAAGTCTGATTACAATGGCATTTCTCTATGCAGGGTCTTGTCACGACAGAAAGGAGCAATCTTGATCCAGCTGCAGCTCCATTTGCTAAAAACCCAAGAGACATAGAGGGGCTTACTGAGGGTGCTAGTATAATTGAAGTGGTAAATGTTACAGCCTTACAGGATTCGTTGAGAAAATTTTATAGGGTCAAGGCTTATGATTGAATAATTATTTTGATATAAGAGGATTAGACCATCTACCTTTAGTGTTGCTAATTTTAAAGATCATGCATACTCATATTCAGCCTTTAATTGTTGAATATGTTGATCTTTAGGTGAAGAAAGTTAAACCACATGTGATCCTTGGTTTGTCTGGGGTTGGAGGTATTTTCAGTGAAGAGGTAATTTACCTTACAGAATTTCACTTCTATCATGTTCTATTCCTCAGTAAACTGTATTAAATAAATTAATAAATGTGATTGACATGATTGAATGCTTTGGGTTCTGTATGCACGCTTCTGCAATTGAGTTCCTTAATTTTATGTTGAGATTCGACTCAGGTGCTTAAAGCAATGAGAGAATCTGTTTCAACAAAACCCGCTATCTTTGCCATGTCTAATCCCACCATGAATGGTTTGTTAGTACACGGCTCATTAAGCTCTCACAATTCCTTAATAACATATATGTTTTTAATTTTGACATTGTCTTTTGTGTATTATGTGGACAGCTGAGTGCACTGCTATTGATGCTTTTAATCATGCTGGAGAAAACATAGTGTTTGCTAGTGGAAGCCCTTTCGAAAATGTAGATCTTGGTAATTACCCCTCATTAGTTTTGAAGCAGCTTGTCTAGTTCATATTTTCCTCGGCTGTTGAAGAATCTCCACTTTAAAATTTTTTGCAGGTAATGGCAAAGTGGGCCATGTAAATCAAGCAAACAACATGTACTTGTTTCCAGGGTAGGGCATGTGTGTCTTACAATCTTCATGAATCATACCTATTAATGGAAATATTGATATCATTTTTGTTTTAAACCTTTCACTTTAGAATTGGTTTGGGAACGCTCTTATCTGGTGCTCGGCTTATAACAGATGGAATGTTGCAGGCAGCTGCTGAATGGTATGCACAATTCAATTTGGACAATTGTTCCTTTCTATCTACCAGAAGATATTAGAACTATAATTCATGGAATTTTGGAAAACTTTCTCAATATTTATATAGTTTCCATATAGGTTCCACGTTGAGGCAGTTACTTTCTTGCCTAGTATTGCATGAATACTACATGGTGAGAGTATTTTTACTGCTAATCTGTAAATAACATGATAACTCTAGTCCTATGCTGTCGGCATAGCTTCTAAACACTTTTAATCTTCTGACTTCTATGTAATTTTTCTGCTAGTTATACGGTAAGAATTTATTACTAATTTCATTGGATTACATGGCATCCTCTTATTTTGCAGTCCTGATGATATGTCACTTGATGCTTCTTTTCAAATAATTACTAACATAGTATCATTCTCACAGCCTTGCTTCATACATGTCAGAGGAAGATATCCTAAAAGGAATCTTGTATCCATCCATTAACAGGTACCATTTGATTTTCATTTTTGCTTGCTTGTTTATTAGTTAATAGTTGATATTATGGCATTCCCTGATCAAAACAACTTTTGCTTGCTGCAGCATACGGAATGTAACAGCAGATGTTGGGGCTGCTGTGCTTCGGGCTGCAGTTGAAGAAGAGCTGGCAGAAGGGCACGGCGACGTAGGGCCCAAAGAACTCTCACACATGTCAAAAGTATGTAAAAATTTGTGTTACACGCTTGTGATTGATTGGGCCACTTTAGTTTTGCTGCAACCTTGGGTGAATGGTTTTTCCAAGATTAATAAGTGAGAACAGTTCTTGTCCACATCTCAACGGTGCGAATTAACATTATTTGTGATGGCAAAATGATAACATCATCTTTTATAATACATTCTTTTAGATAATGTCACATTGAACATTGCTTTAACAGACTTTATGCTATCAAAATTTACGTTATCAGGTTTTATTCTGTCAAACATGTCAAACGGGCCGTTGTTCTCTCTCTTTTCGAGAGGAGGATGAGGGGCTCTTGATAAATATCTGCCACTGCTAACACATGGTTATTGCAATTGCTGCAGGAAGAGACTGTGGAGTACGTCCGAAGCAATATGTGGTACCCTGTTTATTCTCCTCTTGTTCATGAAAAATAAACACCGTCTCTATGTACAATTTTTTAGAAGACCTTATGCAATGCACATCTCAAAGCCAAGTGTTCTCTATTTTTAGTTTCTATTCAATTCATAACTCGCAGAGTTGAGTTGAAGGGCAAATAGGGAAAAGGCTGAATTATGTCTCCTTTCCATTTGTTCCAACCATGAGTTGTTAGTGTATTGTCATTAAAAATTAACTTTCCTAAGTTTGATGTATATTACACTCTCTATGCTGTTGTACCAAAAAAAAGAGAGAAGGAAGTAGATGCTGCTGGAGACAGTTGTTAATGTAGTAGTTCTCTGTAACGTTGATGACTTCTAGTGCTGAAAGTTAACACTATTTATACCGGCATTTTTTTGGTGCTGTTGTGTTAGGGATGTTTGTAGTCGTTTTCTTCTTTAAATGTGCTACATATATTTATGTTTGTATTTTAGTAAAGTGTTTTGAATGTCCATCATTTTCCTTTGTCATTGGATCTATGCTTGGCCAACCAATTAGCACAACAATTTCCTTCCCTAGCACAACCTGAAGCTCCCAAATGGTGTCCATTGGTTAACTAAATGAGCAAACATTTAGATTAATTTTTTAGAGTTCTTCTCATTTTAAGTTAGCTCTTTAAAAATTTTGAACATTAATGTAATTTATTAACGTTTAAGGATTAACATAAATTTAGTTCTATCGTCTATATTTAGATATCAATTTAATCACAAATTTGATTTTATCATATATTATAAAAGATCAAAAAAAAATTGAAAAACTAATTCATATTCACATATTTTTCCAAGAACAATTCAACATTTACTCTTATAGAAAATATGTGATGTCCACATCAGAAAAAAAAAGGAAAATATGTAATGACTTATTAAATGAGTCTCTAGAAATATTCGAGGATCTGAGATATCTTAAATTTTAATCAAACGTGTACTTTCATTGAAATAAAAAAAGGAGAATCACGCTTGTACATATATAGAAGAAAAGTACAATTATTTGTTAAACGACAAAAATTCTCTTATTTTGTATATTAAAGATGTGAAATCATTGACAAATTTCAATTTGGATTGCTCACGGGTCATAAAGATTTGTTACTTTAGTTATATTCTTGTTTGACCAAACACAATAAGACTGACTAAAAACTCAAAAGTCTTATGACAACGTGGCAAGTGGAATGATGAAATGGCATTGATCACGCGATCCATATTGAGACCTTTCAACCTTAACTTATGTTTATATTTGATCTTTCATGCATATATACACTAACATTAAGCCTTGTTCTCAATGTGAACTTCACTGCACAAAAAAGATAGAAGAGGCTCCCGAAAGGTATAGTACATTAGCACTTTCTTTGCGCCTTGTCTTTGATTTACTTGTTCCAACTTCCAGTCTCATTTGTCTAAGGATATATTTTATTTATGAATGTATCAACAAATATTAAAACAGACGTTTATTAAAATGGACGGAGTACTTTATAATATGTGTAATATATATTTTTGGCATTTTCTTTTCCAAACTGAAAATGGACAAAACCTTATTGCACAAATGAGGGAAGAGATTTAAAAAAAAAAAAGACAAATTACCAAAATTAGTCCCTCAAAAATGTATTGTGAGATAAATCAGTCATTCAGAATTTAAAATTCAAAATTGGTCCCTCACATTTTCAACTTGGTCTCTTCTCTCATTTGTACCATAAGGTTTTGGAAATATAAGAGACCATTTCAAAATTTTTAAAATTTAAAATATTAATTTGTCCCTCAATATATTTCTGACGGATCAATTTAGGTACTTAGTCAAAAAAACTTACCACCAAAAAGTAAAATATAACCACTAAATTTCGACTAATCTAATTTAAATCGAGTCGGCTTATGGATTAAATTATATTTATTTTTTCATCCATAAGACCCAAACCCAAAATTTTGTTTTAAGATAAAAAAAAATGTGGCAAATTGCTTGAACCAAATAAACATGGATGAAGAGAATGTTATACGTAGTGGCACAAAGTAAACCTAGTAATAATACAGGAAATTGACCTCCATCACTCATCCAAATCCAATATGTTGTCATTATTGCGTACAATTTAATTGGCCTTCTGTATGTATGATATTAAAGATATTAATATCTTCAATTTCTTTCCCCTTCCCTTCTCCAAAATTTTCAGAGTCATATATACTTAATTAGGTTTATTGTTCTGTCTCCTTTAATTTGCTTGGCTTTTAATTGCATAGGGTGCATTTGCTTTGCATTTTTCAGTTTTCAGTTTCAGTTCGTTTTTTCAATTTTCCCTTCACAAAAACTGAAAGCTAAAAATTGAAAATTGGAAAATGCAAAGCAAATGCACCGTTAGTTATTCGTGTTGAATTCAGTGTGTATCAAATGAATGGGCTAAAGGGATCCTCAGTGATGCTGATAACCTTACAGAAGAGAGAGTGGATGAAATATTGAATAAATTTCTGAAAGATTTCAATGAAAGGTCACCAGAAGCAAATGATGGCCTAGGAATCTTGGTGCATATATTCTCTCTAAAGCTGTTATGAATGCCTATACAAGAATTCTTGCTAAGAAGTACCATACTTTCTACATCAACATTGTGTTTGCCCTGATCAAGTTAAGACAGATTTTTGTGGCGATACTGGCTTCTTAACAATGGAAGAAGGTGCTGCCGGTCATGTGAGGTTGGCAGCACAACTAGAACGAGTGACAGTGAATTTTTTTATTTTTTTAAATTATGTGACAGATAAACTATATGAATGATTAATAAATATTGTAAGAATAATTAAAAGTTAAATTATAATAAAAATATAATATATATATATATATATATAGATGGAAAAATTGAAGATTTAAGATGTTTGGTTGTTTTAAGGCCTGTTTGGTTGTATACATTTAAGATTTAAGATGTGCCTAGATTATTCTTTTTGACTAAAAAAAGGACCAAAAAAAAATTTATTTACAGAAATAAACTGAAAAATTATTTGGTATAGAAATGGACAGATTTATATGTGCGCGAATACACCAGGGCCTCCACGCATCCAGTGTCAACATGAATATGCCAAGGGCCCCTGCATATTCTTATTTACAAAAATGAACTGAAAAATTATTTGGTACAGGAATGGACAGATTTATATGCACGCGAATACGCGAGGGCCTCCGCGTATCCAATATCAATATGAATACGCCAAGGGCCCCTGTGTATTCCATATGAATACGCAAGGGCTCCTGACATATTCCTGTTGATACTGGATATGTGGAGGCCCCTTGCGTATTCATGTTGATAACGGATATGCATAGTTCTCTTGCATATTCTTCATTTTTACAATTTGCTTTGGATCCTTAATTATTCAGTGGCTCTCTCTATTTAAATCGTCGCTCACTACATTTAGTAATTTGCGAAGTGTCTTTGTGAGAAAATGGCGGAATGTTTCATGCTTGTTCAATATGATAGAAAAATTGAAGACACAACAAATGAAAGAGTGAGATTTTAATATCAGAAAGTACATAGACCACTTGGTGTAATTGTTAGTCCATCTATAAGTTTAGGGTTGTAAGGCTAGATACTGGAGCAGATAGGTCCTTACAAATGGGTTAGACAAATATTTAATAAAGTATTATAGCATAATTCGGGGTGGTGTGCTCAAGTATAACTACCGCAAATAGTACTCCATCTGGGGATGCGGTGCTGGTCCGTCGATGTCATAGAGCCTAAGACGTAACACTCAATCGGGATACATAAATTTAATTAATATGATAATAAGTATCAATCTAGACTAAATAAATCACAAAAATTATTAAAAAAAAACATTATTAACTAAATACTTTTTTTAAATAAGTAACTACTAGACATATATAAAAAATATTTTTTGAAGTTCTATAAGTATTATAAAAAAATAAACATTATTTTTAAATAAGTAACTACTAGACATATGTGTTTGAAGTTCTATAAATATCACCATAATTATAAAATAAATACTTTTGAATTAGACATAAACCTAATTAAATACATATTAAAACTAATTAACTTTTTAAATTTACACAAAATTGCCTAATCTTAGACTAACTAATTACTAGGTAAAATAAACTGTTCAACTAAACTAATAACTAGATATAGAATAAATATTTCAACTAAATGAATTACTAGTTAATATAGATTATTCAACTAAACTAATTACCAGATAAAATAAATTGTTCAACTAAACTAATGACTAGATAGAATAAATATTTCAAATAAACTAATTACTAGTTAATATAGATTATTCAACTAAACTAATTGCTTGATAAAGTAAATTTTTCAACTTAACTAATGACTAGATAAAATAAATAATTCAACTAAACTAATTACCAGATAAAATAAATTGTTCAACTAAATTTGTCATGACCCAACTTGAGCACGTGACTGGCACGTGAGAAACCACATTCCCACGTAAGCCTCGTGACTTGTATAATCTCTACATGCACATGTTAAATTATGAAAAATCCATAAAATAGGTCTCTTTCTACATATAAATCACCTGCTCTTGAAACCATATTTATAAAACCAAAATGTTTTAGTAACTTTCAAAGGCTAATATCATAATATCACAAAATATGCATGAAGTCCTTTACAAATAAAGAGTCTATAAAAAGCATAGATTATACAGTCTACATAATATCCTAATATACAAGACTATACAAAATGTAATCGTGCCCTACAGTCCGAGATCTCGTCTACATTACACTGGAGCATATCTAGAGCGGAACACTAGACACCTCAGCTAATGAGTTCAGCAACTGAAATCTAACACTGCTGGGAGGAAGATAGTGTAAAAGTACCCTCAGTAGCTACAGTATCTGTAAAATATGAAAAAACCAGAGGGGTGAGTTTTGTAACCAAAACTTTGTGAGTGGGTTCTCACCTGAAACCCCTTTCATAGGACACCAAGAAAAGATGCACAACACCAAAATAACAGTAATAGTAATAAAGTATCGAATCATTTCACAATTATAATTAAATATTAAATCTTATTTTTCTATAAATGGACCTGACAGTACTCTAATAGAGAAATAGAACTCTCTGCTTTGGTTACACACAATATTTGTGACGTAACAAAACTCTAAATATAAATCTTTAGCCACATTTGGGCATTACATATCGTCGTCCCCACTTTGACAGTAAATTCTCTGTTATTTTTTGCCCTGGGCTACTTAGTACCAAGGTTAACAGATTAACTGTCATTAACTCACAGCCTCTTTCTCTATAGTTACTATCAGCTCGACTAGAAATTTCA
>JAVHNL010000401.1:0-75000 GCA_031216105.1 Dalbergia cultrata | reverse complement strand
ATTAGCATCTTATCTTTTACATGACTTTTAATGTAACTATAATCAGATTCAAATGGTTATAATAACATGATTATTTATAATTGGATAGCTATATAAAATAGTTTTGTATTACTAGTGTACCAAAACTATTTTTCTTGTAATGGAACTTGGAAGTCCTAACTGATTTCATATATTTATGCACAACTTGGTGACAACCTGTGATAATGATCATTGATCAAGTTTTGCAACTTTCAGAACATACCAAATGAGTGGGCAAAAGGTGTGTTTGCTGACATTGAAAACCTTACAAATGAAAAACTTGGTAAGGTGCTTAGGGAGTTTCTCAAAGATTACAAAGAAGGGTCATTGGAAGCCAAAAAATGGCCAGCTGTTGTTTCTGGCTACACCATGTCAAAGACAGCTTTGAACTCCTACACAAGGATGCTGGCTAACAAGTATCCAAAGTTTCGCATAAACTCCTTGTGCCCTGGCTTTGTCAAGACTGATTTGAATGAGAACACTGGATTCCTAAGCATTGATGAAGGTGCTGAGAGTCCTGTTAGGCTTGCACTGTTGCCGGATGATGGCCCTTCTGGCCTCTTTTTTTCAAGGGATGAAATCGCTCCATTCTAATGTATATATGCCTACTTTTAGCCTATTTTGTGTGTGCTTCTGGGACTAGCAAAGTCTCTTAAATGTGACTGTTTGAGACAATCTTGGCCAGAAATAAAGTTGTTTGAACATTAATTAAGATATGTTTGGATAAATTTATTTTACATACATAATAGCTTACAGTCAAACTTTTTGTTAGGTTCATACACTTATATACAGTAAAATTAAATGATATCTAGCATTGAACACTAACATAAATTTGATAAAATTAAATATACTAATCAGCATAGCGCAGCAAAATAAATATCATTGGTGAATAATAATTTTTTTACAGTGAAACCTGCTTGTCATTATTTATGGTGGAACTCACTGCTCACTATTCATGAAATAACACTATTCATATAACTATTCATGGAACAGTAGATCATGAATTTGCAGAATTTTTAATACGAAAATTCTCAAATATCAAAAGAAAAATCACGGAATAAACTCTAAAATATATTCCACTATATTCATAATAATTACAAACTATTTTTTTCACATTGTCCAACTCTAGAGATAAATATAATGTATCCCATTGAAAACCCTTCTATTTAAACACTACAATTTTATAGTATCAAAAAATAATAGAAATAATATCAAAAAATACTTTCAATATATATACTCACATCCTATACTATTTAAAATTTACTCATACCCTATTTTTTTTCTCTCATTTTCCAAAAAAATAACATATTCTCTATGTATATTTTTCTCTCTCCGCGTCTCTCCATTTTTTCTTCGTTGATTGCTTCGTTGCACTGGTCCACTGAGCAAATGCCTCTATTTACGGAGGTCTTTCCGTAGCATTGCATTAAATGCAACTCTCCTGTACAGCTAAAGTTTTCTTCGCTGGTACAGTTGTACATTTAATGCAACAACTGTACAAGGAAGAGAAACTCTTCCTTCATTTAATGCACTGCCGTCATTCAATTGCCTTTTGACAAAAGCATCCACGGCTGGACCGACACTTTTTATAGCCGCATGTGTTTTGGCATGTTTTATAAAATTAAGCTGGCACAAACAACATTTCACCCCTTGCAAATTTCACAAGAACTTAGTGTTAGCAGTAAGTCAGCATCCTAATTTAGGAAGGACTAGATAGGATTGGAGTTGGATTAGACTGCAGCAGCACTTGCTAATAGGTTAAGTCAGGAAAAAAGTGACATCACTTATAATTTTTGGTCCATGGGTAAGTACCCAACCTAATTAATAATATCAAAATTAAGGATACAAGTTTAATTTTCAAAAATACGCAGATTGCCAGTTGGTTGTGGCATTGGTTGTGGATCAATATAATGCCTTGACAAGGTCAGGTTGGTCGGAGTGTGCTTGTCTTTTGTAACGTATTCCGCAGGATGTCAATTTTCAGCATCACATCCAATACTTGATCTTAAACTTAACAAGAAATTTGCTTCAATTATTTCTGATCTTATTTAAGTACAATGATTTCATTGTTATTATAGTATGTGCGGCTGCATCATGATAAAGTGCACCCATATAAGGGATGTGATAGTACTTCTTTCCGTTATAACCGAAGGAAACTGTGTAGTAATCGCCACTTGCTCTTGTTGATAACACCGGTAAACTCATATAAAGGACAAACTAGAAAAATTAAAACCGGAAACTGTTTGATGAACAATGTTACACCGACAAAAATCATGAGGATTACAGGTATAATTCACTTACTTATCAAACGACAATCAAATTCTTACAAAATATTCGGTTTCTAGTATTTTTCTTCTTTGATCAGCGAGGAATTTTATTTGTATATGCAATTTGTGAGACACCTTGTGAGCAAATTTTTATTTATGGGTGAGGATCCAAGGTCTCACTTTCACATCTCAAAATAAATGGTAGGTGAGAATAGGTTGACAATTTCCTATAAATTGTCGGTGCAAGTAACATTACCTTTGATTATAACGACAGGTCATGAAGACAAAAACAGACCCATTTTATAGCAGCTTGTTCTAGTCCCCCTCAAATCTGCAGGAACTTCCCTCTTTCATGAGCTATGGCAGAAGCAACAAAATGGTCCAAAGTTTCCAAGGCCTTTCTTTAATTTACACTGGAATTAATCACAAGCTTTATGGAAAATATAATGACTCATTATCATCTTAATTTGTTGCATTGGTTTCTAGGTATGCAGTTGTCACAGGAGCAAACAAGGGGATAGGATTCAGCATATGCAAGCAATTGGCTTCCAATGGGATCAATGTGGTGCTAACAGCCAGAGATGAGAAGAGGGGTCTTGAAGCTGTTGAAAAACTGAAAGAGCTTGGTCTTCATGGCCATGTGGTTTTCCATCAACTTGATGTCACAGATCAAGCAAGTATGGGATCACTTGCAGAATTCATCAGGGCCCAATTTGGAAAGCTTGATATCTTGGTATGAAAATTTCTCATGGCTTCTGCTGCTTTGTGTTTCTACTCTATACATCAAGTAGCATAAATAACTACATTTGGATAAGGAAAATACTTGCCAGAGAGAAACTTACCTGACAAAATATGACAGGAACACCTCAATTTTTTAACCATCTATGATTTCTGTTAAATCACTAAAAATTTGTCACATATGTACTGGCACATTTCCTGGCAAGTATTTTTTGGACTCCCTAGTATCACTGTTTGGATAAACTTGTAAAAAGTACTTTTAATACTCAAAAGTAATGTTCTTTTTAAATACTTTTATCATAAGCAACTCTTACTTATTCTTAAAAAAATAGAAAATTAATTATTTACTTATTTCACCTTTATAGTTTCTGGTTCATATTTGAAATTTGAATGGTTGAAAATACTTGAAATTTTGTTTAGGTAAACAATGCAGCGATTCCTGCAGCATATGTAGACGGTGAGGCTCTAGCTGCTGCTAATATTTTGGTATGAAACTTTTTACCCCTCGCTTATGTTTAACCCAAAGGCAAAGGATTTCCATTTTGAAAAAAATTAAGAATAATTTCTGGCATTGGAAATGAAAATTTGTGTAATTTTCTGTGCATTCTTGGTTGGCTTAACATCAGTTATTAGTGCTGAATGTTGTTGACCAATGCCAAACCAGAAAATTTAGTACTATCTCAGTCCATAAATAACTGTCGAAAAGTCTATAATTGTAGCTAGATACATTGACTTTTGGATAGTTATTTCTACACAGGAGGAGGAGTAGGACTATATCATGTGAATATATTGAGGATAATTTCATGTGCAGTGTTTTATGCTTTGTTAGCAGTAACTAAATTGTGAATTGCAACTAATTTCTTCATGCTGCTGCTGCTGAAGGCATCAAGCGCAAATCAGTTAGTTTGGTGAAATTATATTTCCAATCCAAAATGAAACAGATAGACTGATAGTACCTAACTTCAATTAGAAGTAACAGTTGCACTTCATGCCTTGCTCTTGCATTTTCCTTCACAAAGTCATCAAAAAGAAATCAAGTTCCTAGTTTTTGGTTGCAGGAAAATGCTGGCCGGGTTGATTGGAGTAAAATAGTAACTGAAGACTATGAATCAAGTGAAGCAGGTATTAAAACAAACTACTATGGAGCCAAGGAATTGACCAAAGCACTTATTCCCCTTCTTCAGTTATCAGCATCACCAAAAGTAGTCAATATTTCCTCATCCATGGGAAGCTTGGAGGTATGTGGACCAATGTGATTCTAATGGCTTTTGCTAGCTTCTTTGATAGTAGAATTTGAGAACTGAAATGAATCATTTCATATGAAACTTCACATGATCAGGTGAAAATTTTTGTTATTGATTGTCTCTTGTCACATATCTTATCTGGATCACACTTTCATAGTCAAATATAAAACTTCAAACAACATTATTATGTAAAAATTTCATGAGAGGATCCATTTACATCGGAAAACCAATTTCTAAAATTTCTAAAGCCACTTGTTGACACTGTAAAAAAGAGTTTGAATAAAATCATTCTCTGCAATCAGATATTATTGCTAAATATAAATTTCAATAATTATATTTAGAATGTAACTTTATGCATATTTTCTTACTATGATCTATTAGTGCAATTAAGCATTATATCTACTCTCATACAATTATATTAGTACATTATATTTAGAATGTAATTATATTTTGTCTTGCAGAATATACCAAATGGATGGCCTAAGGAAGCACTGAGTGATGTTGAAAACCTTACTGAAGAAAAGATTGATGACATCTTGAATGAATATCTAAAGGATTTCAAAGAGGGTTCATTGGTAACCAAAGGGTGGCCTCCTAACGTGTCTGCATATATTATATCCAAAGCTGCTCTGAATGCCTACACAAGGTTACTGGCCAAGAAGTACCCCTCATTCTGCATCAATGCTGTTTGTCCTGGCTATGTGAAAACGGATATAAACCACAATCAAGGCATTCTAACACCTGATGAAGGTGCTGAAAGTGCTGTGAGGTTGGCACTGCTCCCTAATGGAAGTCCTTCTGGCCTATTTTTCCGTCGAAGTGAAGAGGCATCATTTTGATCAAGGCTTATTGTAAGGAACCAAACACTTGGTTGATTGAATTAAATATGAAGCTGACACTCAAAAACTTTACTTTAAAAGTGCGTTTGGCTTGCAAAACAGTTTTTCAGTTTTCAGTGTTTCTTTCATAAAATTCAAACAGTTGCAAATGAAAACCGGAAATTGTTTTCTAAAACCAAAGTCACCCAAACTTTTTATAGTCATGTCTTAAACATGACTCTATGTCCAAGCAGTAATGTTGTTTATCACATCGAAACTATTTTTAGCTCGCGAATAAAATGTAAGATTGTTTCCTATCCAAGTCTTATAAATCTGTTTAGGGTTTAGGGTGCTACTTCTATAACTTGTTGAATGTGAACTTTTATATCTCACACTCACATGCTTTGTACAACTTATGATAAGAAAATAGATTGGGATGGAGGGTGCTACTTCTAAGTTCTAACTAATTGGAAGTTTCATGGAAGAAAAAGTGTTAGTAATGTGACTAATGTCAAAATTAAGGTCACAAGTTAATTTTCAAAAATACTGTGATCGCTAGCAGATAAGGTCAGGTGAGTTGTCTTTTGTAACAAATTCTGCAGCATGTCGATTTCCTAAAAATTCAGCACAAGTCCTTGAAAATTCTACATATCTACACAAGAGCTAAAAAGCACTGACATGAAGCATCTAGAATTTCTTGCTAAAATGAATGTTATAAAATTGTAATACCTAAATAAAATCAGAATTACTAATTGAAGCAAGAAATTCTCGATGTGTGTGGTCATCATAACTCGCACTTGATGGAGCCGATACAGCACTTTTCCATCGGAACTAAGCTGCATCATGATAAAGTCCACTTTCGGTATAAGCGGATCAAAGTCAACTGAATAAACTCAACCAATCAGAATTGAACCAATTAAATTGATTTGGATCATCAAGTTACATCGGGTAAAAACTAATCAAACATGATTATAATGGATTCAAGTATTTCATAAATTTCAACTTGATAATCATGACTCAATTGATTATATATTTTATATAACCAGTTATTTGATCTTGTGTATTGCACGGATAATATAAATGAAATATTGTTGATTTTAATTTATAATAAATCATTTTTTAATGTATTTAGACTTAACATTTAAAAAATTTAATTTTAATTATTGGTTTAAATATACTTTTGGTCTCATAAAACAATTGAATTATGGTTTGGGTCTCTAAAAGGGAAGTGCAATTTTGGTCCAAACAATTTTAAAATTATTGCTTTTAATCCTTGGTGATTTGTTTGTTTTTGTTAACATTCATATTACTCAATTCTACATGATAACCATTAATCAAATATATTATATCATAATTCTATATGTCAAAACTGTCATCCAATAACATATTAGATCAATCTATTAATTAAGATATCTTACTTGACATAATAACTCATTTTATAATAGAAGTTTGACCCTTGTGACTACGATATGCCACACAAAATTATTGACTATTATGTAAAGTTGGATGAAATAGAATTTCGCTAGCCAGTTTAATATTTAACAAAGACATACTAATCATCATATGGACTAAAACCAAATTGCTTACAAATGCTTGAATCGAAACATTGTTTTTTCAATCATCAAAATCAGATTTCGCTTACTTTTTAGGAATCCAAAACATATTCAAACATTAATTACTTGAATAAAAATATTTATTAATTTTTAGTATAAAAATAATATAATCTGGATATAATTATAATATTTTAATGTACAATAAAAAGACTTGTTTTATACTTATATGTAAATAACTTAAATGAAAAACTTATTATATTTTATCTTTATAAAATAATATTTAAATCAATATTAGTCGTATTTTAATAATTTTTCTTAAACTCATTGAGTTTTAGTTCATCATGTAATGTTATGTACGCTTATAAGATATTTTATACTTCTTACTTAACATTAAAAATATTCACTATGTTTCATATTTCAAAAAAATTTAAAATAAAAAAATTACATGGTTGTAAAAAGTTAAGAATGATGTAAATAAGAAATATGGAAGGTCAAAATATAATAAATATTAAATAGTAAATTTTTTATGAATATAGTAAATAGTAGTAAAATGAATGAAATTATTATAAATAAGACATTAATAAAAATTAAAAATGGTATATAAATGAGAAATATGGAAAGTCAAAATATAATAAATAGTATTATTAGAAATTAAAATAAATTTAAAATGTCAAATAATGATTCTAATGAAAAAAACATAAATAAATGTAATGACTGCTTTAATTAAAAAGAATTAAAAATAAAAAATTAGGATAAAATGCCACATGACAATAGTAATGGGACAACTTTTATATAATATGTAGATAGAACGTAGATAGATAGATTTTTTTTTCTATATATATAATATTTAGTTAATAAATCATACTTTAGATATTTCTATTGATATAAGCTAAATACGTGTACAAAGTTAATAAAGCTTTAAGAGATTTATAATTTGTGATTTTTTTAAAAAATTAATTTTTGTTTTAATTGAAATAAATATAAAATAATGATAATCAGGTAATTCGATCATCCGAATCAAATCAATTTAACTTCAATCAATTCAATTCTGATCAGATTTGATAAAAAAAAAAATTATGAACTCAAATCAAATTGAACCAATCAATTTTCGGATTTATTTCCTTTTTCTCCAAACCCAAGTTAACCCATCCCCGGTTTAATTTTCTAGTATTTATGTTGTTGGATTCGCGGGTGAGATACTTGAACATTAGCAGCTTTAGTCCCTCAAATCTGCAGGCACTTCCCTCTTTCATGAGCAATGGCAGAAGCAACAAAAAGGTCCAGATTTACTGGAAAGTGATACATATTATATTTAATGCTTTATCGATGTTTTTAGATGATTATAATTATATTTTATATTTTTTCTTATTAGATTCATACTATATTTTTATATTGTGCTTGTGTCATATCGAATACTCATATTGTATCTGCGCAACATAGCAGATTTACAATGGCCTTTCTTCAAGTTATAGTGCAATTAATCACAAGCTTTATGGTAACTAATAATTATAATGACTCCTGCATCCACCTTAACTTGTTCCATTGGTTTTTCTAGTTATGCAGTTGTCTCAGGAGCAAACAAGGGAGTCGGATTCAGCATATGCAAGCAACTGGCCTCTAATGGGATCACAGTGGTGCCAACAGCCATTGATGAGGAGAGGGGTCTTGAAGGTGTTGAGAACCTGAAAGAGCTTGGTCTGCATGGCGTTGTAGTTTTCCATCAACTTGACATCACAGATCACGCATGAAAGTATAGGATCACTTGCAGATTTCATCAGGGCCCAGTTTGGAAAACTTGATATCTTGGTATGAAAATTTCTCGTGGTTTTTTGCTGCTTTGTGTTTCTACTCTATGCATCAAGTAACATAAATAATGGGATAAGGACAATACTTGCCAACCAGAAACTGGTGTAAGAAAATGATTGCTCCGACTTGCATGATGAAATATGATAGGAACACCTCAATTCTTTAATCACCAATAACTTCAGTCAAATCAATCAAAAAATTGTCACATATGTACTGGCATATTTTCTGTCAAGTATTTTTGGGACTCCCTAGCACCACTCTTTGAATAAACTTGTAACAAGTACTCTTAAGTCAATAGTCAAAATTAATTTTCTTCTTAAATACTTTCATCATAATCAACTCTTACTTGATCCTTTATAAAAAAGCAGAAAATTAGGGGTTGTTTGAAATTGTTTTTGTTTTTGTGTTTTTTAAAACTGTTTTGAAATTAATATTTTTTTAAAAAATTTTGGTAGCAATTAATAAAACCAATTAATTATAAATGTGCCACCATATTCTTTCTTGTTTTAAAAAAACAGAATTCCAAAAGCATGTTGATGCTGATTTCTAATTTTTACTTTTAAAACACAACCTATTTTTTAAAAAAATCAATCTGAAAAGAAACCAACCAAACAAGTTTTTTCATTTTTCATTTTAAAAAAATGAAAATTGTTTTGCAAATCACTTTCCAAACAGTCCCTTATTTATTTTCTTATTTTTACCTTTACTGTTTCTAGTTCATATTTGAAATTTGAATGGTAGGACATAAAGTGAAACCTGAAACTTTGTCCAGGTAAACAATGCAGGGATTGCCGAAGCATATGTAGACAGTGAGGCTCAAGCTGCTGCTAATGTTCTGGTATGAAACTTTTTCCCTCTTGCATTTGCCTTTAACTCAAAGGCAAAGGTATTTCCATTTTTTTTTAAAAAAATTAAGAATAATTTCTGGTATTGGAATTGAAAATTTGTGTAATTTTCTGTGCAATCTTGGTTAGCTTGACATCATTTGTTAGTGCTGAAAGCTATTAACGAATGCCAAACCAGCAAATTTAGTAGTAGAACTAGGACAAGTGAAAAGGAAATTAGAATTTCATTTGAGGACTTAAAACATATGTGAATATAGAGGATAATTTCATGTATGTGCAATGTTTTTGCTTCATTATAGCAGTAAATAATTTGTGACTAATTTCCTCAAGCTGCATGTATCAAGCACAATTCAGTTAGTTTGGTGAATTAGATTTCCAATCACAGATGGAACTACTTAGGAAATATAGGAGGCACGTGCCCCATAAAGATTTTAGAAATTTTTTAGTAGTAAATATGTATTTTGCCTCCATTTTTCAACTAACACTGACCCTACACTAAAATAAAAATTATGTTAAACTTTTTATCATGTATGTATATGTATTGTCTTTGCTTCTATTACCTAAATTTTATTCATCACTGTTTCCAATCCAAAATGAAACAGACAGAATGATAGTACCTAACTTCAATTAAAAATAACAGTTGCACTTCATGCCTTACACTTGTATTTTTCGCTCACAAAGTCATTAAAAAGAAATCAAGTTCCTAGTCTTTGGTTGCAGGAGAATGCTGGCCGGGTTGATTGGAGTAAAACAATAACTGAAAACTATGAATCAAGTGAAGCAGGTATTAAAACAAACTACTATGGATCCAAGGATTTGACCAAAGCACTTATTCCCCTTCTCCAGTTATCAGACTCGCCAAAAGTAGTCAATTTTTCCTCAACCGTGGGAAGATTGGAGGTATGTGGATCAATGCAATTCTAATGGCTTGTGCTAGTGTCTTTGATGGTATAATTTGAGAATTGAAAAGAAGATTTTCATGTGAAATTTTCATATGATCAGGCCATATGTAAATTCATAATCAAATGAATTTTCTCGTCATGTATCTTATTTGAGTCACACTTTCATAATCAAAAGTGAAAATTTGCACGGCCTGCTTATATAAAAACTTCACATGAGAGGGTTCATTCCCATTGAAAAACAAACCTCTAAAATTTCTAAAGCCATTTGTTGATAATGAAGTCAATGCATATGTTATCTTACTATGATCTATTAGTGCAATTAAACATTATATTCATTCACACAATTTCTTCTGCAGAATATACCAAATGATGGCCTAAGGAAGTACTAGAAGTCTAAAAGTGATGTTGAAAACGTTACTGAAGAAAAGATTGATGACATCTTGAATGAATTTCTGAAGGATTTCAAAGAGGGTTCATTGGTAGCCAAAGGGTGGCCTCCTAGCATGTCTGCATATACTGTATCCAAAGCTGCTCTGAATGCCTACACAAGGTTACTGGCCAAGAAGTACCCCTCATTCTGCATCAATGCTGTTTGTCCTGGCTTTGTGAAAACAGATATAAACCACAATCAAGGCATTCTAACACCTGATGAAGGTGCTGAAAGTGCTGTGAGGTTGGCACTGCTACCTAATGGAAGTCCTTCTGGCCTATTTTTCCTTAGAAGTGAAGATGCATAATTTTGATCAAGGCTTATTGTAAGGGACCAAACACATGGTTAATGGAATAAAATATGAAGCTGGCTCTCACAAAACTTCAAATTCACTTTTAAAAGTCATGTTTTAAACTAGTTTTTTCTTTTTTTTTTTAAACCGGGTTGTAACGACTTTTTGTCCAAGCAATAATATTGCTTACCATATTGAAACTTGTTTTAATATTCTGCTAAATAAATGAGTTAAATGTGTTATAAAACAAAGGAAATTATTCTACGTAAGTCTTGTATGCTATAAATCTTTTTTATTCCTTTAACTTGTTTAGTATGAACCTTTATATCTCACACATTTTTGCTTTGCCTAACTTCTGATAAGAAAATAGACAGGGATGGAGGGTGCTACATCTAACTAAGGGTTTGTTTGATTAAGGGATAAAAATGATGAGTAAACTTTTATGGATAAATTTCATATGTAAAATTACATATGGATCTCATCCTTGAAAATTTGAACCTCATTTATAATTCCCAAACAAACACACTCAGTGTATGAGTTTTTCAATGAATTTATGAGTAACTTCAATGAAAGTTTAGAAGCAATAGCTGACTTGATTATTTGTTTGCTAATTGATCTTGAAAACTGCATTGGATGCACACAAGGAATTGCAATATGATTATTGCATTGAAGCTGCATACCATTGTTTAAGGAACTAAGGAACTGCAAGTCTTATAACACTAGCTGCATAGCACGTATGTCAAATTGTGGTCCCTCTAGCCTTTTCTTAGTAGGAAAAAAAAAAAAAGAAAAAGAAAAAATCATAGACCCCATTTCAGTTCAGAATTATGAGTTGTGTTTGTTTCAATTATCAGTAAGGTGGGCTTGTGTTTGGATTTGCTGGAGTTGGGCGAGGCAGGAACAGAGGGAAAGGAGGGTGAGGCATTGGTGCTTCTTGGAGAGGGAGCCGAACCATGCATGGAGTTTCCACTGTTGGAGTGTGAGCAAAATGTTATGCTTCAATTTCATTTCATGCACTCTAACTCCAATTAGGAAAATGATCCATTAAACCAATTTCATTATATATACACCTACACACGACATTTTTATACGAAATTATGATGGTTGTGAAAGATTTTGGATCTCCTTCTCTTGGGCTCCCTCAATCCAATAAGTGGCATCTAAGCTGATATAGGAGATCATCCCCACATTTGAGTGGGAGAACGTTAAAGTTTGAGAGGTTAAGTCGCCACGTATTAGTTGATGATAGACTAAATGAGTGATATATAATTTGGGAAGATCCACATAATTATTGTTTTAAGATTTCGGATCAAGATACGATGTTTGGTCCACTCGTATGATTATCTCACTTAACAATAGGGTTAATTGAAAGTGAGTCAAGTCAGCTCATGAGCTATTTTAAGCTTAGTTCATTAATAGTTCAATAGGCTAAACTCATGAGCCAAGCTTGAACTTTACTATATTCGACTCACTAGCTCCTGAACTGGCTAGGGAGGGGATCAATTTACAAAGGTGTAAGTCTTAATATAAAATTTTATAAAACTAACCGTTGAATTCAAAGTTCATACCATGTAAATTAAATATATCAAGTTTCATAGAATTTGAAAATAATTTGATATTTTATCATGCAATTTTATTTTGATGGATAATATAGTTTTGAAAATACAAGTGAATATCAATTATTGGAACGCATGCCTATTGTTGTCTGATTTTTCTGAAATTTAGCATGTTTGATTGTCAATATAATATCAAGTAATTCAACGATCAGATCAATTAAATTTAATTTCTATGAAGAGTTATTAAAGGGTATAAGTGTGTAAGACTTACATATGGTGTAAATGGATCCCTAATATGTGGGGTGTTAATTAAGGACAATTAATGAAATTAATAAATTTTTGCATCATATGGATATGATATGTAAATTATGTTGAAAATAGGATATGTATTCATAGTAAAATTCTAACATATTAAGTTAAAAGATTCCATCTATATTTAAATGAGCTAGCTCGAGGTAGTTGAGTATTTGGCAAACTGAACTTAAACTTGAATTTTAAATCTGATTGTTAATGGGCCGAGCTCAAAATTGGCAAATCGAGCTTGTTCTCAACTTATTTTCAGCCCTACTTAACAATAGTAGTATTCACAACCCGTCTCGGTCCATCAACCAAGTCTAGTCAGAAGAAGTTTATGGAGACAGATTTGGGTTTTGAAATTTGACCTAGTGTACTTCTTGGACTAGATTTGGATCATGCTTTAGGTTGTCCCGACTCAAAATTAAATAAATCTTATATGATATCTATTTTTATAATAATTAATAATAAATTACAAAATTTTGTAGTTCAATTAATATATTTTATATAATTTGATATTATTTTAATTAAATATTAATTAGAACAATATTATTATATTATATTTTTACACATTTATTTAACTAAATCTGGTTTTGTCGATTTAATCCGTGACTCACCAATTCTCAATAATTTGATTTCTTGGCCGAGTCGTTTGAAAGTCAGGTTATGAAAACCCTCCACACAACATTACACAGTAGAGAGAGAGAGCAGCGGAAGAAGAAGAAGCAATGGCCACTGGGAAGGAGGAAGAGGAGAAGAAGAAGGGAGAGGGAAATGGAAGAAAGAGGTTTTTCGTGGCGGTTCACGTGGGCGCCGGCTACCACTCTCCTTCCAACGACAAACCGCTCAGGTCCGCCATGAACCGCGCTTGCCTCGCCGCCGCTCAGCTTCTCTCCACCGTAAGTAACAACCACCAATATTCACTTCCTCAACCCCACAACTTCTTCATTTTTTCCTTTTGACTTCTATTTCTTAATTTTGAGACTTTTGGTTTTGATATAGGGTTCAGGACAATGCATAGATGCTGTTGTAGCTGCCATTCAAGTCTTGGAGGTACTTCACCTTTCTCTGGCTCAACTTCCCTGTATTTATTCTTGGCTTGAATATATTTTTGATCTCTTGGAAATTAAAAAGTGAATTTTGATTTTGATCTTTTAAAAAATAACATTATTTGTTTTCGGTTCCAACATTTCTAAGACTGCTTGGTGTTAATAACATATGATTGCAAGTTGTCACACAGAATTGAATGACTTGAACTTCTATTAGCTAATTCAGCATTTAACATAGACAGTTTAACGGCAGTGACTAAAATTGAGCAATTTTAAGAATGTTTGAACCAAAGCCAAACAATTTTTTTTTTAGGAAGTAAAATAATAATTCACTTATTTTTTAGGGGCCAAAAATAAATTTATGCCTTTATTTTTTTTTCTTTAAGGGTATGATTCAAAGGAATTAATTGTTGTGCTTTTGTTGAAGGATGATCCAAGTACCAATGCAGGTAGGGGCTCTAATTTGACAGAAGATGGCGGTGTAGAGTGTGATGCCAGTATTATGGATGGGAAATCTGGAGCTTTTGGTGCTGTTGGAGCAGTGCCAGGTACTTGCATTGCATGGAATAAAATAAAGTCTAGATACAGTAAATTCTCATTCTACCAGACATACCTTACGGGTGTGTCTGTGAGTTTGATTTTTGAGACAAGGGAAGGAAAGGGAGGAGTTTGTAGAGTGAAATGTTGAAATTTTATACTACAAAGTACAAATCTCTTCCCTCCTAAAGTCAAACTCAACCACACCCTAAAGGTTAACTCAGCAGGGAGACCTAATGTTCTATGTCACTTTTTACTTGCTTATGACTTTGGAACTTACTATTATGTGTCAAGTTTCAACGTATTTATTCCATTTACTATAGACCAGGTGTCCGAAATGCTATACAAATTGCTGCATTGTTGGCAAAAGAGCAAATGATGGGATCTCCACTGTTGGGTCGAATTCCTCCAATGTAAAATACTACTTATAATCTCTGCATTTGTGAGCAAAGCACTTCCATAATCATATCCATACCTCTTAAGTGGGTGTGGTTTGTAACCAAAAATTAAATGTAGGGTGCTTAAAAGGATTATGAATATTTTAACTTTGATTCTTACTACCATAGCTATTCTTTAGGAAAGCCTTCTGTTTTCTACCTTATTAGGACTTATCCTCGTGATAATATGTGGCCGAACTTACAAAAATTTGTCAAATCTGCAGCTTCTTGGTGGGTGAAGGAGCTCGTACATGGGCCAAGTCTAAGGGCATTGCTTTGCCACCAAGTATAACAGAGGCCAATGAGGTCATATTTTCAGTTATGACTTTAATTATGCACTGGAACTTAACCATTAAATATTTAAACTATGAGAATGTATCATAACAGTGGCTGGTCACAGAAAGGGCTAAAGCACAATGGACAAAATACAAATCTATGGTTGAAGCCGCAAGATCAAAGACACAGAACTCTCCTCCTGAGGGACAATCTTCTGTCTGTCCAAGTACTGCAATGCCAGGTATTTAATAGCATGCTTCCACAAGGCCATACCCTTCTTTATACTTACAAACCCATTAAATCAATCAGAGAAATGCTCCAATAACCTGGACAGACCAGTGAATATGGTTTGTGAAAAATTCCAATAGCCTACAAGCCAATAGCAATCTTAATGTGAAAAAAGGATGTATACTAGTGTTCAGATATAAATTCTTTGCACCTATCACAGATCAATTCACTTATGCAGATTATGCTTTGGAAGATCAGATAATGGACACAGTTGGTGTTATTTGTGTAGACAATGAGGGCCATGTGGCATCTGCAGCCTCCAGTGGTGGTATTGCCCTGAAGGTGAAGGATGGCTCTCTTTGTTTGCTTTTCTTCTATTGCTCCACACTTTCATGGTAGAGCAATAAATGATTACTCATAATTATATATGCAACATATCCTACAGGTTAGTGGACGAGTTGGGTTAGCAGCAATGTATGGTTCAGGTTGTTGGGCATCATCAAAAGGTCCCTTTGGAGCTCCATTCATGACTGGCTGTTGTGTCTCTGGTGCAGGAGAGCACCTAATGAAAGGATTTGCAGCTAGGGAGTGCTGTGTTTCATTGTCACTGTATGGTTGGATCTCAGATAACTGTCATATTTATATCAGAAATAGGGAGAGTATTTGTATTGATTATTGTCAATATACACATACAAGGATTGCCTGTGCACTTCAATTTTAGTGTCTCTTTTTGGTGATATAGTTAATATTTGAAGGAAAAAAGATATGGTTCTTTATTGATATGATGGAATGGAAATATATCATCTTGGGATCTTTACTTTTACCATAAAATGAGATGGTGTTTTTGAAGGAACTCTAGCCTATAGCCTGTAGGCCAGAAATAAGGTAGAATAGTAAAGTTCTATAATTTTCCACCTGTGATATATGTTTAACGTCCAGGACATCTCATCTGGTAAAAGGGTGCCTTTCATTAAGACTAACATATTGGTGACATGATATTGTATTGGAGAAGTGTTACAGATCAGTTTGGCAAAACATCTCTTTGCAGAATATTTTAAGTATTCACTTGAGAAATTTACTGGAAGAAAAAAGATGTAATTTTTATCTTAAATTTACCTGCCATGCAGAATTGCTAGGCTAGGATTTGGGAAGTCACAAATGCCGTTGTTCTCTTAGGTGCATGTTGAAAATAAGATCTCTAGAATATCTTGCAGAGTTTATCTGCTATTAGCTTCATAAATTGAAAGTTTGATTGTTAAGTATTGGACACTTTTGTTTTTTTTCCTTGTTTAAACTTGCTTGATGCATGCATTCTAGTAATATTTCAGGCAGTGGATCTTTCTAATGTTGACTTTCCTTCAGCTCACAGTCTGGTGCTGCCTCTGCTTGCACAAAAATTTTACGTGCCGTTGCTGAGGATAGCAATCAAAGTGGTACAGATAGCAGTGCAGGGATCTTGGTCGTGCAGTCGGATGTGTCTGGAGCAGTGAGTCCCTTCACCTTTCTCATTCAATACTTTTGTGAAGATTATCTAATCTGTCAATGTCAATTTCCTTAGGATCCAGGAAAATCATCAAGGCTGGATGCTGTAGAAATTGCAGCTGCTTACACTTCCATGTCTTTTGGAGTAGGTTATTTTGGAAGCTCGATGGAACGGCCCAAGGTACAAATGGCTTTGTGATTTTTCTTCATATGAAGATTTCATATCATTGTTTTGTGTGAATTTTAACTTGATATACTAACAAAGGATGCTTATTATGAAGTGATCGTATGATAATCCACATAGCTTAAAAATGTTGCCTACGGAATATTTTAGATTTGGTTAGTTATGTTTAATCTAGCATGGTTAGTAGACCCTTCAGCATCTACTTTACCTTCCAACTTTTGCACCTCTCGCTTTATGATTCTCTTTCCATCTTTTGAACTTACCTTTTGGAAAGTAATGCCTTTTCATTGTGATATCTTTCAGGTTTCAATTCTTCGGAGTACAAAACAACAAAGCAGGACCTCGGTAGATCAATTTGGAGCAAGAATAGATCTTTCAAATGAATAATTTTTTAAACCACTGATCAGATTCTGTCAGGGCTGAAAAACTCTTGATTTTCCCATAAAATTTTGTTGTTCCTATTTATTACGCCGTGTATTGGTTAAGAGCTGAGAATATATTACACCGGTGCAATCAATTTGATACAGATGTAAGATCCACTTTGGATCATCTTCAAATGATTCAGCCATTGGTTCCATGGTTTTTTAACCTTTAATTTGGTGCCAAATAAGGTTCCCAAAATTTAGAAGCACATTAACAACCAAGCCTAGCCATAAAAAGGAAGAAGAAAACTAGATCAGTCAATGTCATCATTTTCTATTATAAGACCCACAAGCTTCGCTTGCAACTGACTTTCACTTCATCCTACTGCCTCTAACAACTATTTTCACGCCAGTGCTCTTAAGAACTCTAAAGAATAGAGATGAATTGATGTATATGATCTAACAGGAGGTTCTCAAGTCATAGAAATCAATGAGAAGACCATAAACAAAACTGGATGCCCAAGATGACACACGATTCCCACCACGTTGCAAGTGACCATATATGTTATTTGAAATTGTGTATTCTCTTTGCAGAGATGAGGGTGTTTTGGAGGAGCATTGCTATAGTCATTGGTCCAACTCCTCCTGGAACTGGTGTTATAGCTGAGGCAACTTTGCTGGCTTCTTCATAACAAACATCTCCAACCAATCTATAACCTCTAGGACTATTTGGATCCTGGCACAAACCCCAATACACAAAGTTCAAATAACCTTGATAGCAAAATGAGACATGTTTTTTCATACATTTAGACACTCAAATTGACATATGACGATCGTAGTTTAAATAAGTGTGAATTTTAACTATGTAAATGTTGAACATATGTTAAATAAAAATGGATCCGCATTGTTAGTGGAGGAAATATATTAAATCGGGCCTTACATAACTGAAATCCACACATTTAAATCACAATCACCCCATGTTGATTTAAGTACATAAATCACTACGTTAAAATGATAAACTATTAAAATTAAGCATTAAATATCTTATTCATTCCTCAAAAACAGTGCCAATCAAAATAGAACCCATCAAATAAGTCTACCAACCTTGAGTGGGTTGATTCCGACATCGATTATGACCGCACCGGGTTTTATCCAGCTTCCTCTAACAATGTTTGGTTGCCCCACAGCAGAGATGATGATATCTGCTTGTCTTGCAATCTCTTCAGGGTTACTGGTTCTGGAATGGACAATACTAACAGTAGCACCTTCCCTCTAGTAACATAATAGATATGTAAAGAAGTAGAAACATAAGTTTACAGCTAAAAAGAAAGGAGAAAACAGTTGCGCTTAATTAGAACTAGTTTTACTATGTTTGGTTCAATTTTATGTTACTTGCAGCAAGAGTGCAGCCGGTGTTCCTACAATATTGCTCCGACCAATCACAACAGCTCTCTTTCCTTTGACAGGGACACCATATCTGTGCAGTAGCTCTATGCATCCCTTTGGTGTACAGGGAACAAATAGGGGTTCTCTTCCACGCATGGCAAGGCAACCAATGTTTAATGGGTGGAAACCATCTATGTCCTTCTCGATTCCAACAGCATTCAATACGTTTCGCTCGCTCATGTGCTGTCAAATGACACAGTAAAATGAGAGATGACTTGTTAACAAATAAACAATAAAACCTTGGTGATTTGTTGAAGCTTTGAAAATTATGTTAAGCCGGGTTTTGTGTGTTACTTTAAAATCAGCTTTCTGACAGTAACCAATCTAAGATATTAATGTTCATGTCTGAAAGGCTTATCTGATTACCTAAGCACTTAAAAAACAAATCCGACTCAGAAATAAAATAGGATACTTAAAAATTTCTTATCAGATTATACTTTTCACAAAAAGGAAACAAAGCTGGAGATTTAGAAACTTACCGAAGGTAAAGGTAGCTGAACAAGGATGCCATGAACTGAAGGATCATCATTGAAGTATGGGATATAGTTCAACACTTCTTGTTCTGTGCAATCCTCAGGCAAATTAGCTTCCAAAGAAGTGATTCCCACAGATTCACAACCCTTCTTCTTGTTACGCACATAAGTTGCCGAGTCTTTCCTATCTCCAACAAGGATCACAGCCAACCCAGGCGTCACGCCAATGGCTTCTTTCATCCTGGAGACTTCAGCTGTTATCTCATCTCTGATTTGCTTCGCCACTGATTTTCCATCGATCACCTTAGCAGAAGCCTCAGTAGTCATGGCAGCTGCACACAAAGTCATATGGAAAGAAATGAACCAAGGTTGGCAAAACATTATTCAGTCAATAGCACTCAGGTAAGGCACATCAGTACGGGGCAAGTCTATGAGCACCGAAAGCAAATGCATATAAGGTAGCTCAAGGAATTTCGGTTTTAAACTTGTGAGTAATGACAACAGCAGAATGCAACATGTAACCAAAACACAATTTTCTGCAGGTTTATGATTAAAAGAACAAATGAACCACTCGAGAATCCCATCTCTTCTACAACTAAGTCTAACATCTGGAACCAACCTACTTGAAAGACCTCATACTCTTCACTCAACTTAGGAAAAGCGACATCTTAAAGCTGCATCAACCTCAACCAAACTCACAAAAACGTGGTTCTTCGATAACTAAGTCTAATATCTGGATTAAGTTAGTTTATATTTAAATCAGCTTATAATCAAACTATTGCTAATGGAAATTTCAAGAAAAAGAATTCCAAACATGCACATAGTAGAATGCATGCACGTACTAACTAATCCTTCCAAAATTCATCACCCATTTTGCAGTTTATGGTAAAATTAATTCTAAGAAGCACAATCAACTGAAACAGAGTGAAAATTAGACAAAACCAAAAGAGAATCCACAATACATGGGCACCTTGTGCTTTTCATAAGACCCCAAAAAAGTAAAAAATAAAAATAAACATAAAAACTTTTTTGCATGAACCCAGATAACCCCAGGCGCAGAAAATGTCATAGGTGAGAACAGAGAAAGCCTAGAAGAGAAAGAAAAAATGGAGGGTTGGAGTTTGGTACCAACAGAGGAGTGAAGGGCCAGGAAGCGCCGGGAAGTGGGGGCGAGGCGGCGGAGGGGCCAGAGGACGCGGCGTAGGTGGCTGAGTTGGAGGAGGCGGGTGGCGGCGGAGAAGGAATGAGAAGTGGTGGAATCTGTGAAGAAGAGCATAGAAGAAGAAGAAACCATGAAGTGGTGACTCCTTAACAAGTGTTTGAGTTTGAGGAACCTCTGCGTTGTGCTTTGTTGTGTACCAATTTTGTCTTGTCTTTGTTCCTGTTCTGTTTTGTTTTGTGCAAATGTTGACGTTAGTGTTGTTTTGTTGTGTTTGTGTCAGTGAATGTGCAGTGAATGTGAAGAAGAAGCAGCAGCAGGAGGTGGAGTGACTGCAGAAGCGGAAATGCTGCTTTCTTCTGGTTCCAATCTCCGAAGGACATATTTTTTCCTGTGTATAATAAGATTTAACAATAAATATATGTCACATATTTTATCACCATTATATATGATGAATGGGAAGAATAAGTGAAGATTACTCATCACATGTAATGATAATAAAGTATTTAATATATATTTATCGTATAATTTTATTGTATACATATGATTGCTCTAATTCACTTTATATTATTCACTTTTTCATAAAGAGAGAAAGGAAAAATCTATTTTTTCTTTATTTAATTTATGTATTGTCATTGAAAATAACATTTAGATCAAATCAAACCAATGACATATGGAAAATTAAATTAGTACCTCATTAGCTTTTAATATTAATTTGATTTTACATTATACAAAATACCCATTAATTTGCCAGTTTTTTTTTATATGAGATTTTGGTGGTGTATTTAAATTAATATGGTGTTTTGTTTTCATAGTGGATTCAAATGTATTCTATCAAAGTCAGATTAAATGTAAAATAAAAGTTAAATTCGCTAAAGGCAAGTTCAAAATTTGAAAAAGACATATTCATAAAAATGAAAATAACACAGAATTCGTCATTAATGGATTCTATAAATATCATATACAAGTAAATTTACTCATTATCTCATACAAGCGTAAATCACCTACCAACATACAATATACAAATTATTTTTCCTTAATTTGCTGACTGTGTTAATTGATATCCATTTTAAACATAGAGACAAAATTGATATCTAAGATCTCTAGAGAATCTATATCTATAAATATTTATATTTATATATTATGTATGTAAAATTTACTTCACTAAAAAACCTAACATGTACTTATTACATAATTCAAAGAGAAATATAATTTATTATTAAAATGTATTCTAACTTATAATAGTGAATAAAAAAAGTTATTGTTTAATATTGTTAAACCGAAAATTAGTGATCTTTTATCTTTGAATTCAATTCAACTCATAATAACTTAATTTGCTTAAAGTTTTATTTATTTTTTAAAGCAAGTAATTTTTTTTTACCATTTTTGAATGATTAATATTCAAATTTAAAGGAAGAATTAACTTTAATATCCTCAAAAAGAAGGTTTTTGTAAAAATTTATTCAGTTGTACATGATAATATTAATTTTATAATACAAGCATTAGCTGCTATATTTCACGGATCCTCCTTGGTTTAAAATGTATAAAATTTCAACCAATAATCAAAGAAGTCTTTGCATGAAAGTTCTCTTTCATCCTCCCTGAAGTATCACCTTTTCTTCCTCAACATCAACTAATAGAAAGGGTACTTGATCCTCTTCTGCTCTTCACTTGGTCCATGAAAATGTTCAGTCTTTTGAATGCAAAATATCATATAAACAAGAGTATACTTTGAACAAATAGGTTGATATTCAGCATAAAAACCAAAGGCACAAGGCATAAGACAAAAACAGATAAGATAACCATCAAAATTCAGTTCCTTTCAAGCATTGATTGATCAATAGTCAAAGAACCCACTTTAGTCAACAGCAATACCATGAAGGCCAGCAGTAATTGTCATTCACAAAGTTCTTCCGCCAATGATACAAAATCTGCTATTTAAAAACATGCACGATTCAGGACCCCCCAAAAAATATATATATATGCATGATTGAATATGATCCACTGTCCGTTCTTTCCATCTCTTCCTATTTTCCATTTAAATAACGCAATCAGAGAAACACAACCAGAACAATTAAAAGATCCATCCTAAAAGACACCAGCAGCATACCACAAACACTCCAAAAGCATGTTCCTGACATATGCATGCAGCAAGCAAGATGATGATGACATAATGACATCTCTACGATGGGCCAGGACATTTAGCTTAAACAGATTATACAAACATAAAATTCAGGTCCTCTTAAGCACAAATTGATCAAGCATTGATCCGCAATGTAAACAATGACAAGTAACGGAAGTTCAAGTAATCAAAGAATCCATTTGATTGAACAGCAACCAATTATTTTCTTCAAATTTCATGAAATCATTGCCAATACTCATTAATATTATCCCAAAAAAACTGTTAGACCTTCTACAGCAACATAGAGATCCTAAGAAACAACCAGCTTCATCTAAATAAACACTGAAAACAAAAATACCCATTTAAAAAATAAAAATCCCATTTTGGAATTTCCACAACCCCATTAAAGAAACAAATCACTTCTTTTTCTTGAGTTTGACATTTTTAGCACTGGCTTGTTCTCTGGTCTTGCGCTTCCTGGTTAGTGCAAACTCCCCGAACTTGTGACCCACTTTTCCCTCAGTGATCCTGCAGCGAACGGTGGTTTTGCCGTTGTAGATTTTGACAGTGGTATCCACAAATTCGGGCAAGATGGTGGATCTGCGAGACCAAATGGTCTTGTTCATGAGAAGGGCCTTGTTGTTCTTCATCTTGTGAAGGAATGCATCAATGAATGCAGGTTTGCGAGAAACCGGAGGTGGGGGTGGCTTCTTAGCAACTACGTTTGACGCATTAGTAAGGGTTTTGTCGGAGATCAATCCAATGAACTGCTTGTTGAGAACCCTAAGCATCATCGTAGGCCTCATTCTAGTCAAACACACACAAAATATAAATAAATAAATAATCATCAAATGAGATGACATTGCAAATTCTTGTCAACAAAAGTTTGCTAGTACACTATGCACAATTCACACACACCTCCTCCTTCACCCTGTTTAAGCTCCATCACTAAGTTTCAAGGACACAACACAGCCACAGTGAGACTCCTTTTGCTTCCTTCCCTTCAAAATTCAACCACTTTGGCTGCCCCTCACTCACAAAGGCTACCAACATAGGTCTGATATACTCTATTTTCTTTATTCACATATAAGTGATCACCTCATTAAAAATACATGCGTGATGGCAAGAAAATTCATTCATATTAAAAAATGAACACGTTCAAAGTGTAGTTCTAATATATACACACTATTGACTATTTTACTTTTTAAAAAATCAAATATGACAATCTTCAGCAAGTAGAAGTAGGTGCAATCCTTTTCCTCTGTTCAATAAATTTCTTCTTTTATATAAGAAAACAATGTTTATTCTTAATATCTTTAATGAAATCAAGGCATCAAGAGAAACAAGAAAAGAAATATATCCATCATAATATATCCATTTTTCCAAGATACAACCAAGGACACATCTATAAAGCACCAACATGTATTCTTCTAAAGGTCATTCACGAGAAGCATGCCAGCTTCTAGCACCAATAGAAAGCAATGCACAACCTCGGAAACCCAAAATCCAATAGAAAACAAACTGAACCCAGAAGCTCGCAAAGAAAAGTATGCAGACAACGACATTGGCTATTTCATAAACACTCAAAAAGCTATTTCGCAGACATAAACAGTTAGATTTAAGAACATTTTTAGAGAGGAACAATCAACAATATCAATTCTTCAAATGAGGATTGCATTCACACCCACAATTATCAGACAACTGCAAACAAAGAAGAATTCAGCAGCGTGTATGCAGTTTGCTTGCCATTAGCAATACTCAAGGACAAGTTTCCAATACTTTCCATTGCTACAAATTGCATACTTTAGACAAGCTGACACAGTCACAAAATTATGTAACACTATTCTACATAATAATAATTATTATTATTATTTTGGCAAGCAGTGTAGATCATTCTAATAAATTATTCTCAACTCACAATGAAAGCAAGAAGCAAAGAACATCAGCAGCCAAAATAAAAAATAAAAAAAGGACTGATCTTAACTCCTAACACCCTTAAGACGTTCATAAACCGAGGAAGAGGGAAAGGATTAGCCATCAACAAATAATTCCTACACGCCAAATTGCATTTTGTTTTTTAATTTCTTTTGCACAATGAAAATCCAACAGAAAAACAATCTAATCCCCAAATTCCTCGACCCCGAAACTTCCATGGAACCCTCGACGGGGGCGAAGAGGAGGTGCATGAAATACACTTATTGTTTCATTTTTATTTTCTTTTTAAGGAAAAAAAAAAAGAAACGAAAAAATGGAAGCTAAGAGATGAAGAGCGTAGTACCTGATGGATGGAGCAAGAAGCAGCCAGTAGAAGAGAAGAGAAAACGAAAGCTTTCGGTCGAAACTTGGTTCAGTGGCAGCTTTCGGAGCGTAGTCCAGTGGGGTAGAGAGAGAGAGAAGAGAAAGGAATGGTGTCTTTTTTGTTTTTGAAGTGTGAAACTCTGAATCCATGTTTTTGGTCGAAACTTTGGGCCCAGGCTCATGAGTTTTTGTTGGGGCAGAGTCTGGCAGCTTAATGGGCTGTCGGATCCTTAAATAGGACCCGGCCCATCCCATTTTGCCATATTTTGTTTACATCACACCATAAACCCTAATTCTTCCACTCTTGTTCTTCTTCTTCGCTCGCTCGCTCGCTCTTCCCAATCAAACAGGTTGGTGTTATGTTATGTTATGTTATGTTATGTTAGCGGTTCTCTCTTTGATTTCACCTCTTGCTCTCGGTTTGGATCTGAAATCGTGCGTTTCTTCCAGGTGAGTAGGAATTAGCACAAGAAGAAGAAGAAGATGGCGACTGTACCTGGACAACTGATTTGGGAGATAGTGAAGAAGAACAACTCATTCTTGGTGAAGGAGTTCGGAAGAGGCACTCAGAGCGTCCAGTTCAGCAGGGAGGCCAACAATCTCTACAACCTCAACTGTTTCAAATACTCTGGTAGTGCACAATTTATTATTATTATTATTATTATGATTATTATCATCAAGTTATTAGGTTTGTGTTAATTTGTGTACTGTAGTTGAATGGTTTCTGATATGAAAGTTAAATTTGATTCTTGGATTATGTTTAGCTGAGGAGTAAAAATTATACATGGAATTTATCCATGAAAATACTCATTTTTACCCCTCAACCAAACATAGCCTAGCTGTGATCATGATTTGTGTGTGATATTTTGTTGAAATGTAGCATTGAGATAGAAAATTGAGTTGATGTTGATTTGGTTTGGCAATGTCATGTTAGGGGTTGGCATTTTGTGTATGAAACATCTTCTATGTGTAGAGTCCTCGGATTTCAACTGTTATGGTCTTTTGTCTTCTTAATAAGATTTGTGAATTTTGTGGATTGTAGTTGAATCTCAGTTTCTGATATGGAAGTTAAATGTTGATTCTTATTTTGATCATCGTTTGTTATGATATGTTGTGATGTAACATTGACATAGAAATTGAGTTGATGTTGGGATTTTAGAATTTGGTCTGGCAATGTGATCTTTAGGTGGATCTTATAATACAGTTATTAGATTTGTGAATTTGTGGATTGTAGTTGAATCTTGTTTCTGTTGTGAAAGAATGAAAGTTAAATTTTTCTTCTTATTCTAAACATGATTTGTTGTGTGGTATTATGTTGTGATATAGCATTGAGATGGAAATTGAGTTGATGTTGAGATTTTAAAGTATGGTTTGGCTATGTTATCTTAGGGTTGGCATTTGTGTATGAAATATTCTGTGTCTAGACTCTAAAGTCCTTCGATTTCAATTGCTCGTCCATGATGCTGATGTTATAGGTTTGGCTAACAAGAAAACCGTTACCGTCCAGCCTGCTGGCAAAGATCAGTCTGTGTTGCTGGCAACAAGTAAGACAAAGAAGCAAAACAAACCTTCTGTGTTGCTTCACAAATCTGTCATGAAGAAGGAATTCCGTAGGATGGCAAAGGCAGTGCAAAACCAGGTAATTGGAAAAAGGAAATCAATTTATCGATGTTTTGGAAGCTGACATTTTTTTAATTCTTGTTAAAAGTATGGAATAACTCATGTTATAGTTCCATAAGGCTGAATTTTTGTCCTATTTGACAATGATTTTGTTTTCTATGGCTGTTGGAAACATGTGGCTTGCTAAATATGGTTGTTTAATTTAAACCTCTTGGAACCTCTGCCTACGTGACTGGGTTTACCCCTGGCAGTGATGAGCCTCTAACATGTAAGAAGAATCTCTTGTTGGTTTCTTCAATGAAATTTACTTGTTACGCTTGGCTTCTGAGCTTCTGCCATTTTTTAAGTTCTTATATGGATGTATTCTTTCATTCTCATGCTGATCTTATGTATGTTAATATAGAGAGTTGTCAATTAACGATTCTCAGCTAGTACTTCCACACAAGTTTGTGGAGGATTATTATATCCGGTTTTGTTCTAAATATCATTGTCAACCTCCATCTTGTGTTTATATGAAGATATTAGTGCTTTCAAAAAATATTTTACTTGTTCAGTTGTTGGCATGTATTCTTTATATATATATATATATATATAGGCTTCAATCCATGATTGTTTTTCAACTGATGTCAGAGTGTTGCTAGTTGGTTTCTTGTTCATACTTTCTTATTGGATGCCTTCTCCTTTGCATTTTGTACTTCTATTGTTAGAGACTGTTTTCCTGAGGGAATGCAAGTATACAAAAGAAAGAGGTTCAGGGGTATTAAGGGAAATTCTGAAAGAGAATCAGGAAATGATGATTGCATGGGGCCCATTGGTCCTAACTAATTTGTGGGATGATGTCTGTTATGCGTGGGTGTGTGCTGGTAGTGTTGCAGCAGTGTGGGGTGAGGAATTTGTTGGGAAAAAGGGTATATTTGGAGGTTAGAGGAAGGGGGGAGGCAGGCATTATTTTTCCTTTTGGTTGAGGCTAGGCATAGGAGAGTAGAGCTGCTATAGTGCTCATTTTCTCTCTTGTACTGCATTATTTTCATTATCAAGGCATTTCTATCACAGTTACCTCTATTTGTTCCTTCTATTTTTCTGGTTTCTATCAGATGCCTGCTCCTTTGCATTTTGTACTTCTATTAATTCATTAAGTATTGCTAATTTTATCATCATTTCTCCTACTTGTGATCTGCACTGCAGGTGGCAGATAACCACTACAGGCCTGATCTCAAGAAGGCAGCTCTTGCAAGGTTGAGTGCCGTCAACAGGAGCCTCAAAGTTGCCAAGTCTGGTGTGAAGAAGAGAAACAGGCAGGCTGTGAAAGTCCGTGGCAGGAAGTGAATTGAGAACAGTTAAAATGCACTATACCCTTTTTTTTTCCCAATCTTTTGTAGTTTATTTATGTTCTAGTATTCGATGTTAGATTTTCGGAGTTCTGTTTTGAAAGGCTATTCTTGTGTTTTCAATATAAGACTGAAACTACCGTCCTATAGCTTTTGGCTTGGTTCATTCTTTTGCGTCTTGATATAAGTGGTTTACGTATGTTAATTATGTGGCCTTAATTAATCAACTATTAAGGCGGAATCTCTCGAGCTGAACCCCTACAAAAGCAGGATAAGAAAGACTCCGAACGCACCTAGAACTATCTCCATCAATGGTAGAATAAGCAACACTTCGAGATAAAATGAGAAAATTTTTTCATTATACTACATGGACCATGGTCATGGCATTCTCAATTGGTTATATTCTTGATAAGTAAGCTTAAACGAGCTTCTTATTGCCATAGCCTAAGACTAGAAATATTTTACATACAAAAGTAAATTCTCAATAAGCAATGGAAATCCAGGGCCATCTTATTCTTATACATTCTTTAAGGAATATGGAAAAACATCAATGGCAACAGGGATATCTTTCTAAATGGAAACAAGAAAGAGAAAGTTAATGCATTATTGCCTTTTGCATCTTCGATCCAGGCATGTTTCTGTACATGATGATGGAAAATCTATTCTGCTATACAACTTTTCACAGTTATTCTGTTTCCTCATTCTTCTGTTTTCTTTTGCCTTCTGATTTTGTATATTAGGGGAATCCTCAAATTGCCAGTGTCCCATCAGAGACTTGGGTATCATCTGATGAATCTGAGGATTGGGATTTGGGTTTGCTAATGATTCTGTTATATCCATCTCCAAGAGAACTTCCACTTGCTTCCCGTAGCTAAATAAAAAATAGAGCAAAAATAACATGCATTCATTCAGACACCATTATAAAAGAGTGAAAAAGCAGGGAGCGATTTGCAATTTCTGAGGCAATCACAACAGCGTTTAGAAGGGAGACGTACTTCTGTGAGCTCGGCTAGATGGCGTGATCTGAATTCATTTATAATTGCTGCAATCTCTGATGTGGGAAGTTTGGCCTGCAGACAATAAATGGTTAGAAAGCTCGGATTAACCATCTCCATGCTACAGCATTGTGTGCGTCATAATGTCATTAACTGGCAAAATCACACAATGAGAACCCTTTCTTTGTATGTTTTTATTCTAGTAAGATCTAGAGTAAACATCTGACTATTCCTTTTCATTCTTTTAATTGTTTTCAATTTTTAGAACAACTAGAGTCATGAATGAGATCTGCAGCCAAACCATACAATAAAGAGCAAAAATATGCTCATATAATTTTCTAAGGAATTTTGAGCAGAAACTCGAGTTAATTATTTAATCATAAAGATTCAATCACTTCAAGAACCGAAAAATAATAATTAATCTCTATTTTCAGTTAACAGTATTTGTTATCATTAGATCATTATATTAATTCACAAAATGCTAGAACACAAAAAGTGTTCACTTGTTTGATATATCTACTCCAATGACAGTATCACAGTTACCTGAGCAAGAACTGCAGCTGCTAGTTGAAGACTTGGTTCCAATGTTTCTGGGACAACCTGGAAATGCAAAAGACAGATAGACAACAACCAGTTAGAATATTCCAATAATAGCCAAATATGCACCAATCAAGAAAGAAAATAACTATTTTTCTCACTTTTTTCTGAATTAAACCATAAGGAATCATAACACAGATAATAGAAGAGGTATCAAAATATTACAGCAGTAGCTCCAGCCTTTTCCAAATTCAATCCATGATCAACATCATGAGCACGAACGAAGGTCTTCACTTTTGGGAAGTGCTTGCTCAGAGCCCAAACTGTTCTGTAGTTTGCACCAGGGGAATCTAGAGTTACTGCAGCAGCACTTGCCCTCTCAGCCCCAACCTTATGTAGGACCTTGTCATGCAGAACAAAGCATGTCAGATAATGAACATGTATCTGATCTCAAGCACTGGAGTCATATGAGAAATACCTCTCGACTACCAGCATCTCCAAAGTACACAGGGAGATCCAGGGAACGCCCAATTGTCACTCTATCACTGAAGACATCAGCAAATATGAAGAGAGCAAAGGTCATCTTCTTCTGTTTCCCGTCTAAACACACATGATATATGGTGGCTTACACATCTTTGGAGAAAACAAAGGTTCTCCCATCCTGGTCACTATCAGCATTCTTTAACAAGAAACCAACTAATTTTATGCTCTCTCTCTCTCTCTCTCTCTCTCTCTCTCTCCCTCTCTCTGAGTATTGAGAAATACCAAGAATTCAACTAAAATGAAGGAAAGCCGAACTAAATTATTTTCATTAAAGCAATTAATGCCTCCCAGAAACTCAGAAATAGATGCACAAGCACAAAGCACATCTAGGCTCATCTAGATGCCTCACCCATACAGAGAGACAGAGTATCATAACTGTTGTCTATGCTTGTAATTTTGCTTTCTTTCTCAACATAAATAGCATCCACTAATCATGATAACCGCTATATATTTACAAAACCATTCATCAAAAAGAATCAATTACGAAAAAAAAAAAAGTATTGTCATTTCAGTTAGCATTGAGTTACCTTCTCACATCCAGTGCAACAAAAGGAATAAGTCGCTCAGAAAGAAGCTGTGCAATGATCTAGAAATAACAGGCAGGTGAAGTGTTATGCTTAAATATATTATCACAACAACAAAATTAAACCAAAAAAGCAATAGATCACCTGGCCAACACGTCCAAATCCACAAATAATGATATGATCTTGCAGATCATCTGTCTGTAAAAGATGTGCTCCAAAAAGAAGTCAACTACTAATTTTTCAAGTCAAATCTAAATAAAAAATAACACTAGGTAAATCAATATGACCTAGCTAAATCAATTGTCTATAACCACAAGTGTAAGAAGCATTACTGTGGTATCTCCTAACTAAATTAAATACAAGCCAAATGCAGTTGATTGATTGGAAAAAGTTAATCATGTGATTAGAAGGGTAAACAGAAAGAACGATTTCAAATGCAAGAAATAATGTGCCCGATAGAAGAACAGGCATGAAGAGTATAAATGGTAATAAACATATTTATTGTTTCTTTGACTAAAATATTATGTCCAATGCACTATCAGTATACTACACAAAAAATAAACAAAAGGCAGTGAATGCGTATGTTACTGAAAGAATGCCTATTGATTTGTAAGATAATAAAGATGGCACTCAGTTCACCAGCACGAGAGCCCAACACTGCTATGGCTATAAATTTCACAACCGTTTGCAGTTAATGGAGTCCCTTCCAACCACTCATGTAAGCTATCTTACCTCACTTTCTACAGGTAATAAACTTCGAACATCATGCAGCTCAAAACGGGAAGCAATCAGCTGGCCTCCTTCGGCGAGCCATGGTGTGAGGGCCATTGAAACTCCCACAAGAAGAAACAGCAAAGAGGACAATTGAGAAGACATTATGCCCTGAAGAAGTGTCGATAGCAAAAAGTTTATAGCAGACTAAATTTCTAAGAGAAAAACGAAAATTCTTGACAGCTATTTATAAACTGATCTGCTGCGTGATTTTGTAATTTCAACTTCGCTTTTCTTGGGATTAAAAAAATTCATCAAAGGAAAGGAAACAATCCAAAATATGAGAATGGACCATTATTAAAAAAAAGTTTTTTTTTTTCAATAAAAAAGGCAAGGGTCTAACAAATTAAAGAAGAAAACAAATTGCAGAAAATAATTTCACACAACTAAGAACCATACAACCAAATAGTACTCAAGTCATCGGGCAATAATCATCTGAGCAGAAGATAGTACTCAAGCTTCCCTCTTAAACCAAATAACTTAATCCATAAATTCCAAGTCATTGGGCAATACAGGAAGAGATGGCAAAACAATTTTCAAGGACAAAAACCTGATTAACAGCTTCACCAAAGGCCACAAATGCAAATTCTCCGCCAGGAGCAAGAAGAAGGCCAACTCTTATGGAAGAAATGAGTGAAATTCCAAAAATTCTACCAATAAGAGTAACCAAGATTGTTTTGCCGCATATTAAGAGTGCCAGTGTCCCTGTAATGACTCGAAATTCTGAAATAAGAAGTTTTGGATCAATCGACATTCCAACCTGAAGAGAGACAAAAACTACTTTGCATTAATTCCATAGTTTAAGCTGGCTTGCTCAAAAACTACACCTCAAGGAAACTATTACTTGTCATTGTCAAAGATTCACATGAGAATTTAACCCAAAAAAAAAAAAGTTCACTTGAGAATTATGAGTAACTGACCATCAGATTATAAGATAGATATTTGTTGTCTGAACAAATAAACAATAAAATTAGTTACCTTGTGAATTTCAATATTAAACCACCTACCGTCATAAAGAAGAGACCCAATAGAAGACCACGATATGGAGCAATGTCAGATTCGACCTGTAAGGAAAATTCAGTTTCTGCCAGTAGTAAACCAGCCAAAAATGCTCCCAATGCCATGGAAAGTCCTGCCTGTTTATAGTAAAAACTCATATTTATATGCCACAGACAAAATTGACACTTCAATGGACACAAGAATAAAAGAAAACAGCCAAACCTTGGATTGGCTCAAAAGTTGAGAGAAAAGATACGAGACATGAAGTTAAAAAAACACATACCCTGGCTGTGAGAAGACTTGTCCCAAGAATAACGAAGAGTGTATTGGCAGAAAATATTTCTGCATTTTGATTTTCTGCAATCTGCCTATATATTGGTCGAAGGAGCTGTACAAAGAAGAGTGGGAAAAATTACACAGCAAAACTTATGTGGGTAACTGATGCATGCCTTCCTAATGAACCACAAAATATAGAACTTATCCTTTGAAAAAAAGAAGACTTTTTCTGATATATGTTTCAGCATCAGGATCTCGATACACTTAATATCAAATATTCTAAATGCCTGCCCCATTGAATCCCCCTAGGCCTAGATACTTCTATCAATATGCTCAACCAATACAGTACAAAACTCATATCAGTCAATTTAAGCAAGAGTTTATGCATTTCATATATGATATGTAGTTGGTAACTTCCAAACACCACCGTAAGTAGAATATTTGAATGTGCACAACACCATATTACAGATCATTGTAAACCATACAATGCAATCGGCAGAAATTTGTAGCAAAATTCTACCGCATAATAACATTTACATGTCAACACACCTACTGCTTTAAAGGATCATGTGCATAATGTTAAGCCATAGAATTGAAGATTTATTGTTATGCTCCAGGTAAATTAATACTATGAATTAAGATGTTTTCAAATAGTCTCTCAAATTAAGATTATATATATATATATATTACCAACAAGAGACGGTAAATATTTTTTCCAGCAAAAAAAAGAAAATCAGCCATCTAGATTCAGACACATTCTAATAAATAGAAGTCACACATTCCACAACCCAATTCTGAATATCACTTACCAATCGTCCACCAGCAATTATGACAGTGATGGCAACTACTGCCTTAACAGCAGCCAGACCAAGAGCTTCAGCAATGGCCTGAAAACCAACCTGAAAACAGAGATCGGGTGTTTCATATGAATACAATATAGGCAGAAGCAGCAGTATATATGTAGCACTAGAATGCTGAGTTGATGACAACGACAAAAGTATGGTCAAGTCGTTGACTTCCAATCAAGCATTTAACTTCAACCTACTTCAATTAGAAAGTGAGAAATGCATCTTGAACCTTTCAATGCATGCATGATAAAAATATATTCAAAGAAAATTATCCAATCAAATGCAAGTCCTGTGCAGGGGTGGATCCATGTTAAAATGGGTGGAAGCTCATGCCCCTACAAAATCTTTTAATTTATTTTTAATTATTATACAGATATGCATATTTTTACCCCCATATATCAGTTAAGTTTGACCCCACATTAATTTTAACATGACAAAATAATGAAATATAGTACATAACACTTATTATTATGCCTATGTATTATTTTTATCCCCATTATCAAAATTTTCTGTATCTGTCACTGATCCTGTGAACAATCAAGAACTCCCACATGGAGATGCAAGCAAGGCAGGGAAATGATTTGCCCAGAGCCCTTGTCATTATGCAATGTGGTTAATCTAATTAGATGGTGTTTTGAAATTTTTAGCTTGGGTTTCCACATTCTCACACTCCTTTTTGCACGTAAATTTAAACCTTTTGTTTCATGTCAAATTGTCTCACACTACACAAGAGTTCATAGGAGTTCATACTTGTCTACCTATCTGATATTTGTATTTTAAGATAAGGAGTGGTAGAATTTTTACTTTTTTTAATAAAAGGAGAAATTTCATTAACAAGAAGAGAAAAACACTACATAGAGCATAGAAGACAAGAGATCCTCAGTGTAAACAGAATAAACGAAAGAAGACAAGGAGTGCTAGAAAATATTACCCCTCCTTTGGACGAATTCGGTGAAAGAAGAGGTATAAGAATTAGCAAAAGCACAACAGCCAAATCCTGAACAGAAATAAGAAGACATAATCAATTTATTGCGATAGCGAAGGCAGTTGAGAGCTAATAATTAACAATCTGTGTGAGAAACAACAGATTGACATAAAAATCAACCAGATAGAGTACAGACAAAATAGAGGATGCTAGTTGGGGATCCATGCAGAATTCCATACTAAAGAATGGAAAATATTTAGATTTGCAATCCAGCTTCATGCACTGGGACAATGCTTGATTAGTATCTAAGTAAAATACTTGATTGTGCAAGATGCAAACATATGACAAACAAACACAATAGCATATTTTGCCACTGCAGGCAAGGAGCCTTGGTTATCCAGAAAGCACCAGCCAAAGTGTGGAAAAGCAAGATGCCTAACATAAGATAAAGTTCAGCCAACGGTATATAAAAATTATGATATTATTTAGCACTTCAATTCACAAGAAAAATGCTTCAGTTTCTAGATAGATGGGTAAGGTACAAAGTAACCTGAAAAAGTAAAACAGAAAATGTGCCCCGTCCATGGCGTGATGTGCTCTCACCTCTCTCTTGTAACACCTGCAAAACAAGTTCATTGAAATTATCGCAGCATGACAAACTCAGCGGACATGAAAATAGAAGCATAAAATAGAAGGAACATGCTCTTGACTGCTATGCTCAAAATTCAAACTCAAGAGAACCTTTCAAAAGAGAGCATGTGTTACAGACATCAAGCTTTATAAAGTAATGGCAACCACAAATTCAATTATTAACAGATGAAGGCTACAAGAAAAATCATTTTACAGCTACTGTTTTCAGAAAAGGTAGGTATCACTTTATTAGAGTCTACAATAAACAGAAGCACAAAGCTAGAGTTGTTGAACTGACTGGGGTGTGTTAACATATACTAAAAGTGAAAAATCAAAAGCAAACGGTGCTCAGATTATTTACTTGCAGAACAACGGCAGTGGATGATAACGCCAGGCCATTCCCAATCACAATAGCCGCAGGGCCTGCTTGACCACAAACATAATGAGCCACCAGGCCAACAACTACAGCTGTCACCAAAACCTGCATTTATTCATACAAGCTAAAAGTTGGCTAATACTTCACTTGTCTATAAATAAAATAGCATAAGGTGAACAATAATAACAAAGACGGAAGACGGAGTTTCCCAATCACCTGTGCAGAGCCTAATCCAAAGACATATTTCTTCATCGAACTAAGCCTTTCAAAAGAGAGCTAAAGAAAACAGTTCAGAGTTTCAGTTAACTCTTGGATATGGAAATGATCAAAGTTAAGGTAGAACAAGAACTTATAGGAGACCCCACCTCCAGGCCAATATTGAATAACAGAAAAACAACTCCAAATTCAGCTATTGCTTTTGTCCCATGAACATGGCGAATGATGGAGAGACCATAAGGCCCAATCAAGATACCAGCAGCCAAGTAGCCAAGAACAGGACTGCCTAAACATTTTTGCAGATAGAGGGCACACAGAATTAGCAGAACAACGCATGGATGCGTTATATAGAAAAAGAAAATGCATGATTGTCACACAATCAACTTCGTTATACTTCGTTACCTCCAGGGATTTTCTGAAATATCGGCACAAATATAACACTAGCAAGTAATAACCAAAGCATATCAAAAAGGGACGTTTCCTCCTCATTCACCTGGATAAATACCATGCACACCGATAAAATTTAGCAAATTGAGCTGAAGAATGAAGGTAGTAAGTCAAGAAACATGAAGAAAAACATACCTCTTGATCAGGCAATGATGCAATAATTTTCTTGATTCTCATGGGAAGTTTCTGAAGTTGTCTAACCAAAGGCTTTCCACTTGTGGAAACTTCTTCAACAGTGGTTGCAATGACTTCTGGTTGCTGAAGCAGCTGACTACTCCTGTCTGCTCTATTTGCATAGAAGGCAATCCTGCAAGGAAATTTGACTACTTCTTGAATGCTGAAGGAAATCTTTATGTTGGATCTTTGTATCTAAATTAACATGATGAGATGGCATAATATAGTCATCCTTAAAATGGAAATAACAAATCACATGAAGTTAAAACATAACAAGCCAGTGTCTCTAGATGTTGGACAAAATGCTAAAATTGTCATCCTAATACTTGATATGTATTATTCCTATCCCATGCAAAGTATACCAACCACATGATTTATGAATACTTCTACATAAGTTGTTTCGGCAATGGTTGAAATAAAAACAAGTTGAAATAAAAACAATAGCAACAAAAAGAACTTGATGTAGGTAGATTGTACACACCCTCCTCCAATTAACAATAACCCAACAACCAGCTTGGGCAACTGCTTCTGCACAGACTCCACGAAACCCTGGAAAACTGATTCTGGTGGATAATCAGTCCCATCTAAAGTAAAAGAGAAGAACGATGCAGGAAAAAATCTGGAAGACTTCTTCAACGAAGCCTTGGGAGCAAGTGGTGAATTATCTCTCGTCAAATCCTTATGTGTTTCCTGTCTTTTCATTTGAACTACAGTCCTTGACTTCTCTACTTCAACTTCAGTTTCTTTAGAAGAATCTAAACTCAACTGTCCATTTTCATGATCACTCAGATAATCAGACTGTGTTATGTCTTCCAAAACTTGGCTGGTTTTATCAGATAGTGTCTCTGGTGATAGATTAGCAAGCAAAGTTTCTTCACCAACTGGTAAGCCTCTATCTGTTTCAACAGTGTCATCACCAGAAAGATGTTGAGCCACTTTCTCCTCCACAGGAACCGCCACAACATCTTGTTCTTGTGCAGTGTCTACAGAGTCAGCATTTATACCAGAGGCAGGCTTATCTGCTTTCAGTAATGCAATCTCCGCATCATTTACACGTTGTGCAGCCTCAAGTTCGTCAGCAACAGCTTGCTCTGCTAAAAACATTATGCTTGTAACATTCTCCTCTGCTTTTACTGCATTCAGTTGTGCCCTTTCTGCAATTTCGTGCAACTTGTTCACTTCATCCTGCAATTCTTCCTTTCTATTTTGCAAGCGCCTCTGCTCTGCCTCACAATTTTCTAAATTTGTCTGACATTCCTTGATAGCTTCCTGAGCAACCAAAAGCGCTTTCTCCTCTTTTATTATATCTTCATCACCATTGCTCACATCAGCACCTAACGGGGGATTGTAAACTTCTTCGGCAACCTCCAAAGATTCCATGGCTACTTGAACCCTTGCCTCAGCAAAAGAAAGAGCCATTGTTGCTTTCTGAACAGCTTCCTTGGCAACAAATTCTTCACTCACAATTTCTTGGATGATATCAAGGGTAGAATTAACATCATTCCAAGCACTTGCCGCTTCATCCTGCAAAAAAATTGCAGTCTCCGATATCTTCTTAACCTTCTCCTCAAACATGGCGCTGTTAAGTCGAGCCACTTCGAGTTCTTTCAAGGCCTTTTGCAATAGCTCTTTCAATTCATCCACACTGTGTACCTCTTCTTCTACTTCACCCCCAACTTCTTTCCTCCCTCCTTTCCCTTCCTCTTCTTCTTCTTCCTCTTTCTCCAACAGTTCACTCCATGATGCAGTGCTTGAAATGGACCCCAAATCAGAACCCTCCTGATTCAGGCCTCCATTGCCATTAACATATGCTAAAGAATCATCACCCTGACACTTTGACAAAATTACCCTATTTCCATTAAAATGATAATTATCACTGTTACAGGAAAAAATTCTCTTCACTTTTGAAATTTTGAACTCTCCTACACAAACCGCTCTTGAATCACTACTCCTCCTCCTCTTGCTGCTACTACTACTACTACTGCATGCAGCAATACCAATCTTATTCATGCCACTAAACCGCGCTTTCAGAATAGTTCTCGAGTTTCCAAGAAAAGCACAACAAAAACCTCTCCCTCCAAACACAGCACAAGAATCAAAACGGTCCAATACCATTTTTGATTGCTGCAAGCTACAAGCAGCTATATCCATGTTCTTCCAAAAATAAATAAACTCAACAGAACCACTCTTCAACGCATTTTTACACTTAAATTATTGGCAATTTTTCGTTCCATTAAATAACCTGAAAAAGAAAAAAAAAATTCCAAAAGAGAATCAGAACAAAGAACCAAGAAAATCAACTAAGCACTATTATCATTTTCCGCGATTATCTGAAAAAAGTGAGCTGCGTTTGCGAAATTACCCCAAAAAAATGAACTGGAAATGATGCTATGAAGTATGAACTGAATTTGCATTCATTGAATTTCAAATTGGAGCGTAATAATAATGATGATTTATATTCATAGGAAAATGTTTGTGTTTGGAAAGAGGGAAAATGAAATTTTCTGAGCTGAGAAAATTTGTGGTAGAAGCTAACCGCTTCACTTTGCGTGTGTTGTTTATAACGGCCAGTGAATACTAGTAATAGTAACGAGTAGATATTCATAACGAGTTTCGTCTTCTTTCACTCGCAGTTTCGGCGCGTGGAAAACAACGTCCAATCCTAACCCTTCTCTCTGTGGATGAGTTGAGAATTGTGGGGTAGTAGAAAAATTCAATATATTAAACTATTAATTTTTATGGAATTTTTTCTCTAATATTACTTTAAATTTTTTTTAAAAATAAATAATATTAAATTTTTATATAACAAGATCTATTTGGGATTTTTTATGTTTAAATATATACATTTCAAAAAAATTAGATCAAAATCAAATTAAAAATATAACAATTAAAACAAAAATTTAACATATTTTAAAAAAAATTATCAAAACATATTTTTTCAAAAAAAAATTGAAAACATATTCAAGCTAAAAGTTTATTATACACTTTTAAAACATCACATAAATTACGTCTATTCTATTTATTATACCCATAGGTCGTTTTAGTTTTAGGTAATAACTCCACTAATAATTTATATGTTTAAAATTTATCATTTTGAGAAAGCTAAAAGATAACAAATATACAAGTTAATGTTAAATTTCATTATTAGTTAATTAAAATTAAAATAACATGTACTGAGTAAATAAATACAATTGTATATGTATAATTTGAAGCGTTTTCCTTCAAGCGCAATGTGAACGCGTGGAGTTGCTAAAAATTAAGTTTTATGACATGGATGAATGGATATAGAAACTGAGAACAAAAATATCCAAACCCAAAATTTGTCTTAATCAGAGTTGATTATATTCCCTTTAGTGAATGGAATATATGTATGCTGGCGTATATTCCCTTTTTTTTCAGTTGATTATATTCTTTTAGTTGTGTCTTTCAAAATCACCATACATATATTGAATTTAGCGAGCATGAATTTAAAAATCTTGTGGTGGTACTAAAGAAAATTATTCTTATGATGATGCATGAATTAAATTTCATCTGTATTTTATACCCTTATTCATCATGCATTTTAATACTATATCAAAGTTTTTTCCTCTTAATTTCAATTGGAATACGTTATTTGTGCCCTCTTTTTGTCCAATTTTTTCGAGCTGTATAACACTGCCATAAAATAAAGTTGCCACAAAAATAATGGGAAAAAGATTAAAGAGTATGAAATTTTACTGTAATTTTGTGAGAAACATGATCCACTATTGGATCAGAAGCAAATATTTTGTCCTCTTTCTTTGTTCCATTTTCTATCCTCTCAATAAAATTCTAACACGTGTATGGTGATGATATCACCCATAATCTTTTATCCAACTAATATTTTTCAACTACCTATACTTTGAATACATGGTAAAATTTGATTGGAGGGACAAGGAATGAGACAAAATGTGGTGATAAGAAGAATTTGAACCCTATTGGATCATAATATTTATCGTCTTCAGAGTAGTCGTTAAGAAGCGCGATTGGTCCAACTTAATTTCGTAAGGTGTTCGAATCATTTTATTTTGAGCCATTGAGCATTCCTCAAAAAGAATAAAAGAATATATTTGCATAGGTCAGTTCTTTTGTATGAAATTTTGGAAATGCACAAACAAACCTCTTACAAGTAAACTCAAAAATAATGAGTGATATATGACATTGAGATTCAACCAAAGACCCTTTTCTTGCTCTTGAAAGAAAGGGGGAGGAAGCAAACATTCATTGCATGCATGTGTTCCCCCTTTTTTCATTCAAGAGGTGTCCTCTTGTTTCTTCTCCTCAGATGATTCTGGCTTGTCCTGGTCTGCTTCAGGTTCTGGCTGTGGTGGCTCATCAACTACTTCAGGAGGTGGGGAAGAACCATTCCTCTTGTGTGCAGCAGCTTGGAGCACATGGTTGTAGTTCCCTTTCTCCATGAACAGTTGTGCAAAGTGGTGCCTGCAGTATAGGACTCCATCTAGGGCAGCATAGGAGGAATGTGTGAGAGGGCACCCTGCATGAGCACACCTAAAGCAATTCTTGTGGTAGCATTCCCCTTCCAGTGTCACCTGTTTAATAAAAACCAAAAGTTCATATGACTAGCCTTGTTGAACAAAACTCGTGAGCGGTTTAGTTGATATGAATTCGGAATGAATCCTCTCATTTAAAATATGTACATGACAACTTAGTTATGTGAGATCTTTTGTTATTAATTCTCTTCTATCAAGTAGTGTCATATACACGTGGCACTTTATTAAATATTAATCACTTGTAAAACATTACATATGAACAAATCATGTGAAATTTCACATGAAAATATCCATTTTCAAACTTATTAAGAATTATCTAATGTTCTAATTTTGCACGACTTGCTCATATGCAATGATCTCAATCATTCGTAACATGTCATGTTAAATGAGAACATAAGAGGATTTGCTCTCAAATTTCAATTTACAATTTATGAGAAAAATATGTAAGACCTAAAGATAAACCGAATCTTATAGTCACTTTCTAGTGTTAAATGGTCAATATAAGAGTTTACAAACCTTTTCCAGTGGATAGACAGTTTTTGAGCAAACCGAGCATTTGTCTAAGGTTCCACTGAACATGGAAGAGAGTCTACTCGGGGTCCTGTTCTGTAAAGATCATTGTAATCACCATGTTAGAATGAGTAAACAATGACATTTTTATTTTTCATAAAAAAAAAAGCTGAAGCATGTGGAAAGGTAGGATAGTGATCAACACACCAGTTCATTTTGTTTCTCAGAAGACTTTGCTGCCATATTCAAATTAAAAGTCACCAAAACAAACATAGCGCCGTTAGCCAAATTAACACAATGTAACATGTTGCATTGCTCTTTATATACTTCGTGAGGTTGAATTAATGAAACAAAAAGAGATTAGAGGACAAAAGATGGTATTCATCTAACCTGTTTGAAAGTTCTTGCTGAAGTTTCCAGATTCCTTGAAAAGCTGTTCAAAATGTGTCCTGCAATAGAGAACTCCATCCATTGAGGAGTATGTGCTCATCTGAACAACATAAAAATTGTAACATTGGCAACCCATTTAGAGACAAAATATAAACTACATTTTGTTTTGGGCCTCATAACTTCATTCACACAGGGCAAGCCTTAGCATAAATGTCAAGATTATTGCCGACATGAACTTTGCATATTTAAATATTGGAAAATGGTAAGGCTGCACACATTTACCTTCCTCATATCCCATCTAAGATGCAAACTTGTTATTTATGTCGTTTAATATTGTGCTAGAGCCTAGACGCCTAGATACATTTGAAAGAAATTGAATGTGGTTGATATTACTTGTTTTGAATACGATTAAGTCATTACATGTCAGCCGCACAGAATATATAATTGAAAGGAGCATATAAAGGAAACAAATTAAAGGACCTTAAAAAAAAAAAAAAAAACAGAAAGAGGGTATTGAAGAACTATACCGTAAGAGTTCCCTTGCAGTGACTGCATTTGAAGCAATTTTTATGGTATGGTATGCCTTCAAGAGTTAACAAGTCAACCACATACACAGTCTTATCACAAGCAGTGCATTTATCAAGAGTTCCTGTGAAAGACATTTTCCCCCCAACTTGCTCAAGAACTTTAATTTCTTGATTGTCTTTTAATTAAAATAAAAAATCAAGCCAAAGATATTGTCTGAGGAACAAAGAGAATTTCAACAAGGGTGGCACACACCTCAGACAAAATGGAGGGGGTATTGAACAAAGTCTTGGATATGTCTAAGCAAAAGTAACTTATATTAGATTATAGCGGATTAGATCCCGCTTTGTAATTTGTGGTGAAGTTGATTGGACACCAAAAATGTTGAGGCAAAAATGGAAAACTTATGTTGCAGTTTGTGGATATAATCTAATTGCTTTGAGTGAAAACAGGTTGGTGCTTTGACCCTTTCAAATGATTGGAAATTATGGGATGTTACAAAAAGGATAATGATATTTAGTAAGTGGAGTTTTTAGTCCTATAAAAAATGATAGTTGTACGCACAATGTGAAGTCACACAAAACCTAAAAATCGTTGGATTTTAGGTGAAAAAAAATATTTCAAAAATATTTTAAGAAAGGTAAATGTTTATTAATGGTGGATTGGGTTGTGTGTGAGAAAATATGTTGGGTTATGTGGTCCATATCACACTCTAATCCTATACTTTATTTCTCACACTTTCCTCAGTTTTTATTGTCAATTTACCTCTTACTTTCCCTTACATTTTGACACGTGTATTCATGATACATTTGTCGAAAAATTTACTATTTTCCATCTTTGTTTTTCGTGTTGTAGAATATATTTAGTTCATGGTTTCATAATTAAAGTTTTCATCGGGTTAAATTCAGGCCTCTTAGATGTTAGATTTGTCAGCATGGTATTGTCCAAAATTAACATATGTTTTTTTTATAAAAGAAAAATCCTATTTAGAATTTGATAAATTAAGAGGATCCTATAAGGAGGTAATCCTCCTGGCAAAAAGGTTGTATCCGCTAATTTAAATGTTGACCCCATTTTTTTATTCCCCCAAACATGGGATTTGTAGGCTGTGATTTGATAAGAAAATAGGCAAGCTTTAGTTCTGCTAATAATAAAAAAAGAATAAACTTGTTTAGTTAATTCCTAAATAAGAAGGGATAAAAAGACCTCTAATTAGTAAACAATTGCCACGGTGCCAACAAAACCAAATTAGAATCCTCTAAAGTGTACTCTAGACTTTGCAATCATAACTTCGGATGAAAAAAATTTAATAATTTAAAATTTTGTAAAATAAGTAGAAGATAGATAATAAATACACAATAAATATTTCCTTTGATTTTCTCCTCAATGAAACATATGAAACAAAGATAGAGACAAACACTCAACCAGACACAAACATAAAGACATGCTAAATTTTAATATATATAGTTTTACTTCTACTTTTATTCATAGATGTGAAACTATCTATACTTACTACTATCCTCACCACTTTTATTTGTCTCCTTGAGAAATAGATAAAATTTAATATATTAAAAAATCAATGTGTCCAGACATATTCTATCCAGATATATTAATTTTTCAATGTATCAAATTTTACTTGTTTACCAAAAAAAAAAGATAAAGTGGACGGAGCGAGTATTTCTTAAGCTCCTCCCTAAAAACATAGAACATTTTTTTATGTATGTGATATGTGCCGATACTTGCTATTTCTATTGACATTTCCAGGCCTTTCTCTACACTCTCTCAGAGCCATATTTGAAGTATGTGCAAGCTGAAAAATAAAAAGTTATTTTAATTGGACATATATGGGCAAATGTCTAACACATGTCAAACATGTGGACACGTCACTGAATTTGGCATGTCCTTGTCTTCTAGACTTTTAACCTCTTTGATTTTCTCATCAATAAATATAAATGTGTACTTTAATATGTTAAGTTCATGGTATGCTTCAGAGGAAGCAAATCCAAAATAATTTCATACTGCAGTTCAATGCTTCAAGATACTTTTCTCAAGTCGAAGTTTAGCAATGCTTAGGGTACATTTCCATAATCGCCATTGCACAAGAAACATTGCCACATTATATTAGCAAATGAAAAAAAATCACCTACTAATCATGGAGGCAACACAACTTGTTGGCACAGTATGAGATCTGAAATGGTCTTTCCATGCCTATCAACTCTTCTAGAACAATTTACACCACCATCTAGTATGTTCCTGACTACAATATTCAATGCCTGGATCCCCTTAACTTCATATATTTCAACTTTAACATTTTCATTGATCCATTTATCTCTTTGGTTGCTTGCATCTTGATCAAGAGTAGGGGACAAATCAAGAAGTGGTGACATCACTGACTTTATCCATTGATGTGTAATAACTTGCTTCAACTTCTCAATGTCAGGACCAAAATGTGGGATGAGAGAAAAATTTATGTCATTCCCTTTGTCTCCAGCTCTGCTGTGTGCTACATTGTAAAGTGGAATCTTCTGACCAGATGGTGCAGGTGAGCAACTTCTACCAAGGAAAGCAAGTTCTGAGGAGGATTTGTCAGTTTCATCATCAGCTTGTAATTTTGGTGGCAATGTCAATACATGCCTCTTATTGCATTCAGGATTAACTAATTTGTTTGACAGGTTCAATGTGTTTCGCTTCACCCCAGTTCGCCAGAAAACATCTCCGCGCCTAACCTGAAGAACAAAAAACATTCTATGATACTGTAGTCCTAGCAGCATGGTAATGGAACTTGCAGTTAAGACCACTAGACTAAAACCAAAACGAACTTTCTTTGTCAAAGAAATCAGAACTTTCATGGAATGTTTTTTTGAATTCATTGTCAGATTTCAGACATTTAAATAGAACATTTCAGTACAAAAGAACACTATGTACCTCAGGTTGATAGATCAGTTTCATTCTCTAAGGCACTATGTTGGTTAAACAGACGTTATCCCATTGGACAAGACTTTGCTCTAAATGGTTTTATTGAAAATTTGGTTTTTGATAGAGCTCAACAGAGTCAACTGATTCATATTAGTCCTAATGTATGTATATATACAAGTGTTGAGAAGGCCAAGGGAGAGTAAAGAAAGAAGAGAGTACCAAATGTTTTTCGAGAAGAATCTCTTTCTTATATCCAATGCTGCATTCAAACAAAAAAAGGATATATCATTAACAGTCTTCAGAAAGGATAATGGGCCTCAAATATCAAAATATTCCCAGCAGCAAGGAATAATTTGTAGATATTGAGTGCAGCATCCAACAAACTCAGTTTCAACTTTTTGTATCAACTTCATTCATAATTGAAGTTTCCCAAATAATTATAGGAAGTTTATAACAACTGAAATGAAACCTTGAATATTGCAATTCAAATACCAAGTGAATGCAATGTGGCGCTTTACCAGCAAATTCAGAGAAACCTCAGTAATAAAAGGTTTCACTCAATTTTCTCTTTGAATTCAGCAATCATCAGCTATAGAAAAAAATATTGATTGACAATTTATCACAGATTTATTACTCTCTTACCTAAATATTGGGCATGCAGTATTTTAATCAAACAAATGCAGCATATTAAAAATGTCAAATGTACACAAATTAAAATGAACATTTACCTGATACCACCTCCACCAGCTGGTCCATTTGTATACAGTGCCGTAAATTCTCTAGCAAATTGGACAGCGTGCTCCTTCTGTTCAAAAAGGCCATCCATTCGTAACCTAATATCGTCACTAGTTCTATCTGGTGATGCATTTCTGCTGCTGGCGGCCTTGAGGCTATCAAACCCAATTATATAAGAAAGTATATGGTGATTAATACCAGGAAATATTTCTTCCATCCATGATCTAACCTATTGAAGCATATGAGTAATATATTAATTGACAACAGAATTAACTTAGTTTAAATGAAGCATGCCACCTATTCCCCTCCCTTATCTAGGTGTTTGCACCTCCAATGTAGCCCCCAAAATAATGAAGCGGGATCACTGATCTAAATGGTGATCAATATGCTCTAAAGGTTACCAGATATTCAGCAGCTTTAGCACGTTTAACACATTCATAACCTCCATATGATATCTCTCCCCATCCTTTCCATCCACAATCCTGTAAGAGGTGATTAAAGCATCACAAAAAAAAATAAATGAATCTAGCAAGAAGAACAATCATAAGGGATGAAAAAACAAAGCAACGTAGATCGTAATCCTATGACAAACAATGATATAAGTGGGAACATGCATCCTGAAGAGAATGATTTAGAAATGTGCCTTTGGAACCAACTGCAAGAGTTTGTCAGGAGCAGATTTAGTAGAAGGTTTTGCCCCATGACAGCGAACTCTACAACTTGATAATGGAACGAATGAAACATCCTGAAAATCAATGACCTGTTAAAGAGCAAGATATGAGTTATTTTTTGTATATTCAGCCTCTAATCATAGTTCCTTTGATAAGCAGTTTGTCATGAGAATCATCCAACTTACTACATCAGGGGTCACATAAGCTCCAGGGTCTCCAATCTCATAGAGTAATTGTTCAGCACAAGTATCAAAATTTAGGACTCCACCACTACCTTCAGCTTTTGCTACACACACTTGTCCATCATAAGAGATTTCAGCATAAGGAAGTGATAAATCCAGTAGTTGCTGGAAGGACATATCTCGGTACTTATCTCCTAATACAAATAAAATAGGGCTTCAAGAATATTGTCTCATTCGCATGATCCATGCAGTTATAACACAAAGCATAAGCAAGGTTAGAGTTAAGCTATAGTAGCAGACCTGGATGCATGAAATATCCCCCCGTGAGTTGACAACCACACTCTAGAAGATGGCCAGCCAGAGATCCTTGTGCTAGATGCTCTAATTCATCCCAGTTCCAACCTAGTTCATAAACCTACAAATATAAAGATCTGATCCTTCAGAACTTTGTCCAACAGTTAACTACGCTACAGAGTACCAAATAACAGCTTCTATCTTTTGCATAATGGTATTGTGATTCTAAGATATTTGGTACATACTACATGATAGAAAAATGTAATTTTAGGTCAGCTAGTAGGACCACGAAATGCCCTGACTAAAAGGTTTTGGGTTCAATACCTATAAGTCCTCAATGAGGCTTGTGGTATGCCCTCACATTGAAGTGGGGCAACATCCACTACCCCTTAAGATTTTTTGAACAAACACAATGCAATCAGCTCCACACCAAATATCTTGGATTTTTTTTTCTGAATGAACATCTTAATTAACTCGATAACTTCCAGTACAAGAAAGAAGTTATAATTATTGCTTTCTCACCATATCACCTTGTTGTGTGTGCATGTGTGTGTCTTTAGCTGCTTCAACAAATTCAACTTATGGATAAAAATTTAATCATGTATGTATGAAAGTCCAATTTATCTAAAAGCTTTAATATGTAAGATCAGCAAAGTAATTACTGCTTATTTGATGGCTGGATTGATGAAAACCCCATTCTATGAGAAGTTGCTTAGTGGTTCAAATGTAATCCAAATAATGAAATGCATAAAATGGAATCATCTCGATATCTTTCAAGAAAAAGATTGTAAACTAATGAGTGCACTTGGATAAGTTTTTCAAAAAGTAATTTTAAGAGGAAAAACAAAATTAGAAGCAGAAGCATCTTATTTCCTACTTCTCAAAAAATTGCATAAAACTAATTATTTTCGTCAAGTTATCCAAACAAGTTACACAAACTTAAGAAAGCACTTCTTTATCAAAAAAAAAAAAAAACTGATAAGAAAAGCATAAATAGACGAACCCAATATATGTATGCCATTCAGTCTGTCAAATTTTTATTGGAAGAAAGATAAGGGCATGGCCTCGTGTTGTGATTTATTATTTGGATCCCATTCTAAGAGAGCAAATCAAAGTATTTGCAAGAAGGGATATACTGAGCAGCCTAAATTAATGGAGTTTCTATTGACCTGCTTAAAGTAAAGAATCAAGTATCAAAGGAAACTTCACAAAATTGCATATACCTTGAAACATTTGTTCATACAAAAGCTCAATTCAGTAACTAAAAGGCAGGAACTAATGGAAGAAGGAGGCAAATATGAATAATATAAGAGAAAGATAACACCATATTTCATACCATAGGTGCTAAGAATAAAGCAGCATCAGCAATTCTCGAAGTGATCACTACATTTGGTTGGTACTTCTCAAGACAGTGAACAATTGGAGCAGCACCCATGTAGGTGCTGATACCCTTCACATGTTACAACCAAATTAAGCATCCAGCTGAATAAAAGTCAAACAAAGAGGACAAAGCATGCATGTATGACTAATTTTGATCAGATTCATTATATGACAGTGTTACTGACAGATAAACAAGCCAAATAGGTCAATAAGTAAACTATATATCCATCCTAACAAGCCAAATATGGAAAGATAAATTACAAGAGCAAATATTACTATGATTCTTCGTTTGAATATGAACAAATAGATTACTGAAATGGTAAGAACTAAGGTTACCATTTGGCATCACTTACTAAACAAGTATGTCTACAAATTGGTTGGTTATAACCACAAATATGACATGAAAAAGAAGGAATTGCTTAGTGAATGACTTTATTTTAGAACATAAAAACAGCCACAAGGGAACAGATTCTTACACCCTCCATGATATATGACTTCACAGATGATAATCCTGAACCTGAAAAATATTGTATGCATATAAAAATCGTAGAACTTAGCAGAAAGAATAACAAGAAATTCTCAGAATTTATTTTCTTTGGGTGAAAAAGAAATACTAAAAGGTGGGAGGATTGTACAGCCATTTGCATGGACAATTTCAGAAAGGCACCTTCCAAGAAGCAAAACACAAAATTAAAGAAACAAAACCAATATTTTATAAGGTTACATGAATCAATCAGGTATAGCTCACAATAACTATCACTTCCTTTTATATAGAAAACCTCTTTCCTAGTAGACTTCTATTTTTCTTATGATGGATACAAATGAACACTTTGTACCACTTAGTACAACAAATGGACGTTTATACTCTAATGAGAATGGACGTTTATACTCTAATGAGTGATAAGGACTTTACTTAGGGAGGGTCACCCAACATGCACCAAACAATATGAAAACCGGAAGTTGTGTAGTAGATTAAAACAAATTCCAGATACAAGTAATCATAATCAGAAATTAGTTGGTATTTAAACATTCCACCCTCAGTCCCCCACAATTAAAGGGCGGCTTAGTGCATGAGACACACACTATGTGGGGTTTAGGGAAAGTAGATATACACAATCAAAGATTTATTTTAAATTTGACAATGACATAAGTGAAAGGAAATTTAAATACCTGAATTTGTCACAAGCACTTCATGAGCAACAGCTACAGACACATTAAGCCCCATGCTGCTAGCTATTTCTATGACCTTCTGTTGAGCACCCAGAGGATCCACTATCAGAAGCAAACAATAGATAAACAAAGGTGAGAAACCATATAATCTATCAATTCAAACCAAATGCATTACACAGAATTTCATTAAACATTTAATAACTTTTAGGATTGGTTGTTGTTGTTGCTGCTGTTAGATAATATCTTTTGATAATCAACATTTATCACGTGATCCATAAATGCAGCATTAGAAATTCTTACTAGCACCCATATTGGAAATTATGCAAGTTCCTCTTTCCAAAGCCAGCGGCAACAGTGAATGCATCCAGATTGAAACTGCAAATAAAATTTTACAACAACCAGAAGCTTAGAATTAAAAAAATGCAAGAGAGCAGGAAACGCATCTCAACACTAATGCCTTCAATATCAAATGCCATAAGATAATATAATTTAAAAGAGAAAAAAAATACTTGTTGTCCTTAGATATAGATTTAACTTAAGTTGCCTATCTAACAAAGGACAAGAGAAATTATACTCAAAGGTGAATTAAAGAGCTACAAAATTGGATTGTAACACCAAGAAGGTGAAGTTTAGGGATAGTAGTGGATATAGATATTGGCATTGTAACTATTCATAAGCAGTTGACATCATGACGACAACATAAATGTCATCAAGAAGTTTTGTTGTGTTTAAGATCATGGAAGGAATGAATATTACACTGATGTATCAAAATATATTTACATTAAAAAGACAAAATCAACTTAGTAATTTATTTGAACAGGAAACACCTACCATGAGAATCATAACCATCACCACCAGACATCATGATTTGATAGCGATCGGCGAGAGTACGCTCTGCCAAGCATTCAAGTACCAAATAGTTTAGTTCTTTGACTCTTTGGAGCAACTTAAGAGCAGCCAATGGTCTGTCACCGCCAAACCCTGCTCCACAGCCAATGTAAACTTTATCCCTTCGTCTTTCTGGACTACTTCTCTGTGTAATGTAGAAAGAACACTGGTTAACTCCAAGTGCTTTGATTCTACATGAAAGTCAACTCAACTAGATAGAAAACCAGGTATGGAACAATAAGTTCACCAGCTTGATCAAACAATTATGGATTTCATCCTCATCCCCGGGTTCCATCGCTTTAACTTCCATCCAAAGGTTTTCCTGCCAGCAAAACAGAATGACCAAATACGGCCCAGGTCACAAAGCAATAACTGTACTATTGCATCACCTTTATTGACTAGATTAAAAAAACATCACGTGCTCTCTCAAAATCTCTAGAAAGAAACTGAACTAATGCAAAAGAAAGGAACAAGTTACTCATCAAAGGGACTAGCTTCCTAAAACATCACAAAAGGGACAATTTCATGCTATACAGTGGAGTCCTAGAGAACATTTTTAAGGAATGTATTCTCTACAAACTTTGCATTCAAGATTTGAACAACAAGAATGCTCTACTTATCCAATGCCTTAAAGATAGGCATTAAGAAAACAGTTTAAGGATCCCTTTTTACAAATTTCTTTTAAAAAATGATTGAACTATATATACTATCAAACCAAATCTATCATCAACAGAAAGCTAACATTAGCCTAGGAGGTCATTAGCACACCACATTATTAGAATATAAAATCATTGATGTGCCTCTAGCCCTCTACCCATCAACTTAAGCTTTTAGGAAAGATGGTTTCATGACATGGTATCAGAGGTTCGAATCTCTATTCTGATAAAATTATTCAAGCTTCAAGCTCAAAAAAGGTATTTGTATGGGGGTGCGTATCATAGTATAAAACAATTCATATGCCTCTACCTATGGGTTTAAGCTTTTGGGGGAGATGGTTTCATCACACACATATCAATTTGAAATTTCCTTTCAACCTTCACATGGAATACTGCAATATATTCTATTACACAATATGACATGGAGAATCAGAATTAAACAAGAAACCATTGATGAAAAATGAAAACTTGAATTGCCCATATCAGAATAACGGCGCTGAGATGGCATAGAGTTATTAGCACACAAGAGAGCAAACATGCAGATGGTCATAAGGGTAGCTCAGATTCAGATAACATCAGCCATAAGTTCACAATCACATACCCAATTACAAGAATGGTATATAATCGCCAATTAAGCAAATCCCACATAAAGCAACACAGAAAAACAACTAGTCATGCATTATGTAAATGGGAAGCAACTGATATGAACATCATGAAAAATAAAACCAAACAGTGTTACCTTTAATTAAAGCCTTGCAAATTGCATAGAGTGATGTAATGTTATGACTCTGCAAATATAATCTTTAGTTCTCGAAGGGGACACAGATTGAAACAAAAGGGTAAGAAGTGATGAGTAATGATGAGATGAGATTCTAGAGTCAGTAGAACTATGCATGAATCACGATGGAACCCACCAAGCTTTAAAGCATATGTTTGTTACCAAGCTATCAGCGTTATCCTTATTGTCCTCACAAGTAAAATGTTTCTGCTGGCTTTTAGAAATTAGATTGATCGCAATAAGGTTTAAATCTAAGAACTCAAGTTTATTATCTAAATTTTTCATAATTAGACCAATCTTAGTGGCTTAATTTTTCTGTTGGTTTGATCGCCTTGAGTTAGCACGCTAATTAACAAACAAACAAATAAGTGGCAAAAAAGAAAAAATAAATAAATCAGTAATTTGACTTCTGAAATTATTTTTAACATGTAATTTATTTCTCAAAGTTAATGGTTATAAGAGCAATTTCTTAAATATCCGTTTATTTGTTCTTTTTTCTAATTAAAAAATATATAAGAAAAAAAATAAGATGATTAAATAAATTTTAAAAAGATTCAAATCATAAATAATAGTTATTTTAAATACTTTTAATAAGTAAAAAATTTCCTTTCAACAAATATGAAAAAATATATATTATTTTTTTAAAATTTAAACAGATGTAACTGTCATTTATACAAGTTATATTAACTCAGTTCTTTCTTTGGAACGAATTTGGTAGATTTAGAAGCTAATTCGTGTAAAAGTTATCAAAAATAAAATTGTAAAGAAACTATAAAGCTTTTTTATTGACAAATAAAGCATAAACTTGACCATTGAGTTGCTAATTTATTCAATAATAATAATAATAAATTGATTGAAATTTTATATAATTGTATGATTTTTTGGATAGTTAATTTGAATTATGTAAGAGTTTCCATATTGAGTTTTAAATTGGTTATGTACTATACTTTAATTTGTAAACTATAAATTATTATCGTTATCGACATAACAAATAAATAATCTCACCAGTCTCACATACACATTCATGAGGAAAAGAACGTTGAACTCAGCTTATTTAATCAAAATTTGATTGATTTCACTCTGCATATTTAATTTGCATTGCAATGTCACATGGGATAGTCTATTTATAAGTAAAATTATACAATAAAAGATGAAAGCTTAGCTAAGAAGAAAATTTCAATTTGACAACTGTTTTAGAGTTCAATATAAGCTGAACTTGGCATCTTATGTGAGGTCAAATTTGGCAACTAATAGATAGTGTACATTATAAGCTGGAGATTCAAGTAAAACTCTTTTTATTTATGAGTTTTGCCGATCAATATCTAAAGAGTAAGATTAGATAAATCATTTATTTATTTATTTTCCTTCTCTTTTTAAGATGTATCCCGATTCAATGCCAAGTGTTCCTTTTCTGATTACTCAACCAATGCTCATAAAGCACTAGTTAGATAAATAATTTATTTATTACTTTTTATTTCATTTATTAAAACATGTATGTTCTTACCCAATAGGTGAAAGATTAATCTCTTGATATATAATATTATTTTCACACATATGAATTCTAAAATTAAACTAAAGATCTCATATTTATGAGACTTGAGTCATTTTTACTCAAATCAACACATCGTAGACAGTGAAGCTCTTATTTAAGAGGTGAAAAATTGGTTTATTGAGGAAAGTCGGTTGAGTTTATCGGTAGATAAAAGTTTAGGGTGAGATAATGGCACATCATAGAAACTTAGTTTTGAATATCTATAATTATTATTTTAATTGAGCTCTTTTAAGAATATTAACCAATTGATTGTTATTGCAAGAAAATTAATTTTGTTTTAATTTTTCATTTCATTAAAATCATAAATAAATAAAAATAATGATGTCCTTAAACTATAGTTAAATAGTAAAAAATAAAATCGTATAAATTAATATTAGAGTTTAATTTCGATGCCACGTAATTAACTTATTTTATTTACTTAGTTTTTCAAGTAATAGATATGTGGGTCAATATGTTTATTGATGTGCTAATATGTGATAATTGGGTGATAGTGTATCAAAATTAAATCTAAAATGTTAATTAAAGAATAAGACCATTTAAATATTTATATTTTTCTTCCTCTTCAATTGTCTCCTGTATAGTCACTGATAAACAAATGTGTTGACAGGTCGTGTGCAAGTCACTTGAAAAAAGAATGCTGTAAATCAAGCGTTGGATATAACCAATGGAAATTGAATAAGAATATAGAATGGAAACATATGCATAAATGGTAACAGTTTATTTTTCGTAAAATTCTTTTTGTTGGGGGAGAGGGGAAAAAGAGGAATGTTTCTGAAAATAGTACAATACAAAAGATGTGTAAACACAACTTCAAAGGCTATTTTTCCCAGCAAGAAATTGAAAAAAAAAAAAATGACATGGTTTTCATAATATCAAACATGCCATATTTCCCAATAATACTATTGTCCCTTATTATCTTTGTTATTCCAGTATTCATCTTCCCAACATTCTACCTGTCTTATTGAATCATCTTTTCTACTTAGAAAGCCTTGGAGGGTTGAACGATCATATGGATAAGGAAGAGTGCATGAATATGAATCACTACTGGGAGACTTCACCATTGACTCCTCCATGGACTTCCTCCAATTACCATTTTCATCACATGCCAATGTTTCAGGACAATACTCCACAGCTCCTGGAGGTAAAGTTGGTTTGAATCGTAAGGAACTTTGCATATTCATTGAGTAGATGAAACATGTAATCATACACATGGTCCATGCTTAAATCCTCTTGTATGAACTTGCTCTTTTTGCTTGTGCCTGCCAATTTGAGGGGTAGTAAGACACATACTTTTGTGACACTTATTATTTTTTCTTCTAATAATATCCCTATACATATTTCATATTTCCCGATGTATTCTCAGTGCCAGTCAGCGGTTAGCCGGTGGCAATGAGGGTACATTTATCATTTATCATGTATTTATTGTCTTATCCCCGCATTTCCAAACAAAATGTGAAGATAATTATCATATCTTATACTTCACAATCAAACACGATATAGAGACCATATTTTTTTATGTCTCTATTGTCTTTGTTTCTACTGTCCAGAGACATCAACCAAATGCTACCTCAAAGTTCACACTAAAATGTTATATAGGTTTTCTTATATGAAATTCATACGTAACTTTGATGTGTGATCTATCATTATTAATTCATACATTTGGGTCAAATATGACACTAGATAAAAGAGAACTAATGATAAAAGATCACAGAACGAATCATATAAAAATTTCACATAAAAGAAAAAAAAAACCTATTTTCATAACAGTTCCGCCAAGCTAAATTCTAATGGGCCAATAGTGTTGCAATGGTCCATGCCTCTCACAAAGAAATCAAAGAACGTAGGCCTTACATATAAAGCCATTGAATTACATCGCAAAATGCAATTCTCATTTATGGACCAAGCCCATCCTTTAATGTATATCTTATTCCTGTTACAAGCCCAATACATATACACAAACATCATTCTATCTCCACAGAAGAATAAAACATACGCAAATTGATATATATCAAATCAATTTTGATTTATAGTTATTCAATCATCTGTTACTTATAAAAAAAAGATTTAATTCTTCTTTTATTGAGGATCTCAATTTACTAAACATGGAAATCAAAATTCAAGAAAAGGATTAAAAAATTTTGTGGATCCTCAATCCATACATTAGATCCTTCAGATAAAGTATACTCAATTCAAATATTAGCAGTTTGATTATAATTTGTCAAAGTATTTCTCCGGTCAGAACTAAACATCTAACCAACATAAGTGGAAATGTTGGGGAGCATTGAACCATTGTGAGAATTTGATTCTTATAATTGCTATTTTACATCACACGTATAATAATATATTATTAGAAAACAATGTTGCTAAAGTGTCTTCACTTTACCTGCCTATGGTTACATTGACCCCCTACGTTGGAATTCTTGAACCCTTGATTGGATTCTTGATTCCAGTCCTGTGATCCAAATATATACAATACATCAGTCTTCCTAGTGATGTGAATTACATGGAAAATTCATGGAGAACTTATTCAATAAAAGATACATGTATGTATCTAGGTGGGTGTTCCATTCATTTTCTGTTGAAACATTGCATTTCAAAAGTTCTTTCCTAGTTGAGGTTCCCCTTCCAATAGGCACATGTTACTCTGTCCTCCCACTTGATCTTCTTGTTCCCTTCTTTGATTTCCTTCAGCACATCTGTCATGGTTTTATATTTGTCTCAGCCCTACTAAGTGTGAAGAATATCCAGATTACAGTTGTTATAACTAGATGGAAAAATATATTTGTTCTAACTAGGCTTATGTGCCCGACATAGACTATTTGAAAACCAGATTTTACTCAATAATTTACACTGTAAATGTAAGTTTATGCCGGTATCATTACTCAAATAGCACCAAACACAATTGCAATTAGTATCTTTAAGAAGAGTTACTCAGATAATAAAGGTTAATAGTTTTATAGTATTATAAGAAGAGTAATGTTATGTTTTATATCTCTAAAATAAGGCTTCATGATAGTCAGATTGATGAGATGGAATTACATGGTGCTTTTGATTTCCCTCTAAAAATTTAGCTACTATTGATCCCTAATCATCAAATTCCACCACTGATGATGCCCAATCAAATTTATTCATTTATTTTATTTTATGTTCTATAAATAGCTATTACCATAAGAACTTTTTAAAATTTTATTTAAGATATTTATATTTATATGATAAAAAAAGGTCATAAAACGATATTTCAAATGGAGGATAACTGATAACTAACATATACATTGCAAATAAATAACTTATAAATTCTATTTATATAAATTTAATTTTTATAATGACTCATTTTTATAATTAATTTAAACTATTATTAAATTGATCTGCGCATACTTAAAATCTAAAAGGATTTGCTATGACATGTCATCATACTTAAATATTAAAATGTCATAAATTATTATGCAATAAAAGCCACCATTCTACCTGAAAATATGACTATTTTCAAATAGTACATATTATAAATATTTGTAGTAAGGTACTTCTTTATAGAAAAAAAAACTTCAAGTTTTTTCGGCATATATGAAGCATTTCATTTATTTACGGAGAAAAAAAATTAATGCATGGTATAAATAAACGAAAATGTTTGGCAACCAAGAAATAAGGAAGAATCTTATGCTTGAATTGCATATGTGCAATTGAAGATATTTGGTGAACACCTCATATTTTTTCACCCAATATTTCTATCTGTTCATTCAATTTTTATTTTTATTTTTTTTGAAAGGCACTATCCTAAATAAGGAGGAACAAATTAATACAAGAGGAAAAAAGCATACAAAGCAGAGATACTGGGCTATCTTACTAACTACATAGGCCAAAAAGATAGAAAGTCATCTATTTAATACTACTCTCATCTAAACACACTTGATTGTGAAATTTGAATGGGATCCAATCTATTAATTAGTTCTTGTATAATCCCACCTATGCTTCTCTCATAATTTGCTGCGCAGGCAGAGAAGCCTACCGGGAAAAGGAAAAAAAAAATCATTAATAGACACATTAATCACTAATAAATAAGTGTGTGAGTCACTTTAGAAACAATGAAATTGTAAATCAAGTGTCACATAAACCATGGAAATTGAATATGGAAACATATTGACAGATGCTATCAATTTATTTTTTAATTCTTTTCTGTTTTTCTTTTCCTTGGGGGATGTATATCTTAAAGTTGTACAATAAAAAATATGAGTAAATACAATCGCTATTTTCCACAGCAAGAAATAAAAGGAAAACATGACATGGTCTTCATAATATCAAAACATGTCATCTATGCGAACACTGTTATTGTCCCTTATCTTTATTATGCTGGTATTCATCTTCCCAAGATTCTACCTGTCTTGTTGAATTATCTTTTGTCTCTAGAAAGCCTTGGAGGGTTGAAGGATCATATGGAGGAGGAAGAGTGCATGGATATGAATCACTGGGAAACTTCACCATAGAGTCCTCCATGAACCTCCTCCAAGTACCATTCACAGCACATGCCAATGTTTCAGAACAATACTCCACAGCTCCTGGAGGTATAGTTGGTTTGAACCTTAGGAGCTTTGCATATTCATTGAGTAGATGAAACATGTAATCATACACATAGTCCATGTTTAAATCCTCTTGTATGAATCTGCTAGCAGCCTCCCCTATTACTTCTGCCTGCCAATTTGATAGATAATATATAAGACACATATTTGTGTAGCACATATTGTGATATCAAAGACCACACTAAAATATATAGTAATGGTTCTTGAATGGATCTTCTTACGTCGAATTTTTACATGACTTGATCACGTGTGATCTATTTTACTTTTAATTGAAAAAATGAGACTAATATATGACACTTGATATAAGAAAATTAATAGTGAAATATTAGATACATGACTAAATTATGTAAAAATCTAACATAACAAGAACCATTTGCATAACAGTTCAACAAAAAATTTCATGCAAATTAAAATTTTTACCATTCCTTCAATCAAGCTCATTCAGTGAAAAAGGGAAGAAAAAAGAATAATAACAATAAACTAAATCAAACATAAATGGAAGTAAAAACATAAATAAATAAAAAGCTATGTTGAAAAGAGGTTGACCTTATCTGTGTGGTTATTGCCCCATTCCACAGCAAACTTGAGAGAAGTGCACTTGCTTTTGTCTCTGATAGGCCAATAGTGTTGTAACGGGACCATGCCTCTCACAAAGAAATCATGGAACTTAGGCGTAACATACAAAGTCATAGCATTACATGCCAAAATGTACTTCTCACTTACAGACCAAGCCCATCCTTCTATGTATATCTTATACCTGTCAAGAGCCAAACATACATATATATCATTCTATCTCCCCCAAGAGAACAAAACATATGCTAATTGATATATATTAATTTAGTTTTAATGTAAAGCCATTAAATCATGCATCACCTTATCATAAAGAGTATTTGATTCTCAAACTTTATGGATATATATTATAGCATATGATTGAAAGGCAAACATAAAAAGTTGGGTAAATTATAATGATATTAATAGGAACACAGCAATATAAAGAACAGAAATGCATAGGAATATATGGAAGGATATATTTCTGGGAATGAAAAGGGAATAATAGAAAGCAATTACAAGAAGAGGAGCTGAGTACTAAGTAGCTCACTCACTCCAAGCCCAAATCTGTTTTACTACCAGAATGCTTAACAATTCCCCTCACTAGGTAACAAATACCCCCTTTCCTTGACAGTCACGTGGTACGCCCCTCACTCACACACACACCAGCTCATCCTCAAAAAACCGTTAAGCCCCCAGCCTTAGTGAGGCCCACCAGCGTTTGCCACAAGTGCTGAGTAATTCAGCACATTAATCCCCATGCTACCCCTATATTTTTTTCTTTTGTAAACTTTTAGTCTTTCAGGCAACTTGTCCTTAACAATGCCCCCTTCATGAACTACCACCTTGTCCTCAAGGTGGAAATGAGGGAAACTCAGTTTGATGTCCTCCGCTGACTCCCAAGAACTCTCAAACTCCAGTAATTCTTTCCAGCGAATCAGTACCTCACATTCACCCTATGCATTCTTTCTAGTAGCCAGCACTTCAGCGGGTTCCACCTTCAGTTCCCACTCCTCTGTGAGACCGTGGGGTAGCGGTTGGCACTTTGCTTCAGGTGATACACACCTTTTCAATAGAGACACATGGAATACAGGATGTACCTGGGAGTCCTCTAGAAGGAGTAATATGTATGCCACCTTACCAACCCTTTTTGAGATTTCAAAGGGTCCATAGAATCTAGGACTTAATTTTTTATTGATGCGTTTGGCCAAGGACTTCAGTCTGTAGGGCTAAATCTTCAGATAAACCTTCTCTCCCACCTCAAACTCAACTTCCCTTCTTTTTTTATCTGCATGTGTCTTCATCCTTGCCTATGCCTTATTCAAATATAGCTTCAGCTCTTCCAGCATTGCATTTCTTTCTGCTAGCAGCTAGTTTACCTCTTCTACCGCTGAGGGTGATGCATCTCCTTTAATTAGCATTGGAGGGTCTCTCCCATACAAGATCTTGAATGGACAGTTATTGGCAGCAGAGTGAAAGAATGTGTTAAACCGTAATTCTGCCCAAGGTAGCCACCTACTCCAATTCTTTGGTTTTGTGCTTGAGAAACACCTCAGATAAGTCTCTAGGCACCTATTTACCACCTCCGTTTGTTCATCTGTTTGCGGATGGTAGGCTGAACTATACTTCAATTTAGTTCCAGCTTGCTTAAATAACTCGGCCCAGAAAGAACTCATGAAGATCCTATCCCTATCGGTCACTATGGATGAAGGGAACCCATGTAACCTCACAACCTCCTTGATAAACAAACCAGCTACCACCTTTGCATTAAAAGGTTGAACCAGCCCCAGAAAATGAACATATTTAGATAGTCTATTGACAACTACTAAAATACTATCTATTCCTTGGGCTTTTGGCAACCCTCCTATGAAATCCATAGAAATGTCCTCACATACCTTGGAAGGGATTGGTAGAGGCTGAAGTAGTCCTGCTGGGGACAGCGCCTGATATTTATTCCTACAGCAAGTTTCACACTCTTGCACATATTTCTGAATGGTGTGTCGCATCCCTTCCCACCACATTAGCCCCGCGATACGTTTGTAAGTTCTGAAGAAGCCCGAATGCCCTCCCAAAGCTGAGTCATGAAATTCTTGCAAAAGGATAGGTATTCTGGGGGAATTTTTGGGGATCACCACCCTATCTTTATAATATAACTACCCATTCTTAAGTTTGAACCCCTCCTGCACCTTCGAACCTTGGACCAGCTCTTGAATGATGGTTCTCAGTTTCTCGTCTTTCTACACTTCTTCCTCAAGCCCCTCCTAACTCTGAAATGTTACAGAAGAAATAGCACCCAGGTTGGTCCTTCTAGATAATGCATCTACAGTCCCGTTTTCCCTTCCGGCCTTGTATTTAATTTCGAAATCAAAGCCTAATAACTTCGTAATCCATTTCTGCTGTCCTTCTCCCATCAGTTGCTGGTCTATTAGAAATCTCAAACTCTTCTGGTCTGAATGGACTACAAAACGCCTACCCAAGAGATAATGTCTCCATTTTTTAACTGCCATCACGATTGCCATGAATTCCCTTTTGTATACAGATTTCTGTTGCACTCTCTCCGACAGTTTTTGACTCATGAGAGCTATGGGCCTCCCCTCCTGCATCAATACAGCCCCCATCCCCTTCCTAGAAGCATCTGTTTCGATTACAAACAGCTTCCCAAAATCTGGGACAACAAGTACTGGAAGGGTAGTCATCACCCGTTTCAGATCATCAAAAGCCCCTTGTGCCTCCCTATTCCATTGGAAACAATCTTTCTTGAGGAGTTGTGTTAATGGCCATGCTATTTTCACATAACCTTGGACAAAGCGGCGGTAGTAACCAATGATTCCTAAAAAACCCCGTAACCCTTTCAAGTCTTTTGGGATAGGCCAGCTACCATGGCCTCAATTTTTCCCGGATCAGTTGTGACCCCCCTTCTTGAGATTATATGCCCCAAGTATTCAATCTCTGCTTAACTGAAAGAACATTTTTTCTTATTAATATAAAGACGATGCTGTCTCAATAGGTCAAGTACCTTCAACAGATGTTCCTTATGCTCAGCCTCTGTTTTACTATAAATCAGAATATTGTCGAAGAAGATCAATGCGAACCGTCTCAGAAATGGCTTGAGGACTATGTTCATGAGATCCTGGAACGTAGAGGGGGCATTCGTGAGTCCAAACGGGATGACAAGGAATTCATAATGCCCTTCATAAGTCCAAAAAGCAGTCTTTTCTATGTCTTGCTCGTGCATTGTGATCTGGTGATACCCAGACTTTAAATCCAGCTTCGAGAAAATGCAGGCACCCCCTAGTTCATCCAATAATTCGTCTATAACTGGAATAGGAAATTTATCAGGTATGGTTACCTTGTTTAAGGCGCGATAGTCGATGCAAAACCTCCACCCTCCATCCTTTTTCATCATTAGGATCATGGGACTAGAGTAAGGGCTCGTGCTGGGTCTGATAATGCCCAATGTCATAATTTCTCCAATTATCTTCTCGATTTCATTCTTCTGGAAATAAGGATATCTATAAGGCCTTATGTTGGGAATGGGTGCACCTTCCTTTAGAGTAATCTTATGATCGTGGGCCCGTTGGGGTGGTAGTCCCTCTAGAAGATGGCAAACATCCTCGAATTGCTGCAACAGTTCCTTGAATAGCTCAAGAGTTTCATCAGTGGGGCTTACTTTGAAGTCAGGTCCTTCTTCTTGCTTCTGCACACAAGGGGTTACCAGGTAGCCTTCTCCATCCCCTTTAAGAGCCTTGAGTGTGGTTTTCCACGACACTTTGGCCGTCCCCAGAGCCGGATCACCCCTGATCCCCTGCCATTCGTCCCCCTCCTTCTACTGAATAATCAGCTTCTGGAAATTGGCTCTTATGTCCCCTAAGCTTGCGATCCAGGCATAGCCAAGCACCATATCCGCACTGCCCAATTCCATAACGAAAAAAGATTGTGTGATGGAGGACCCCTGAATATCGACCTTCAAATCCTCACAAATTCTTGAGCCGCGTCGAAGCTCCCCTGTGCCCACCACCACTGTGAAAGGCCTCGGTTGTGTGGGAATATGGAGACGCGAAACTAACGGGGCAGAGATAAAGTTTGCGTCCGTGCCCGTGTCCACCAAAATTATGATCTCCGCGCCGACCCTCCCCAATACCTTGAACGATTTGTTGAGGATGGTGAAGCCATGCAAACTATCCAGAGTAAGGTGAAGTGATTTCAAGGAACAATCAGTCTCCTGCTCTTCTATGGTGTCAGCTTCGCCCTCCGTCTCGGAGCTTTCCTCCACCTCTGAATCTTCCACAAGAGCAAGGTGAAAGTGCCGGAGTTTACATCTGTGCTCGTGATCCCAATGCTCTCCACACTTGAAACATAGCCCCTTACGACTGCAATCTTGTAATTCTTCCTGGGAGAGACGCCAAGTTCCCCTTTTGCTTGTGCTCTCTGGACGCTTTGCAAAAACATTTGGTAAAGGTGCCTGGCTCCCACCGCTTCTGGAAGGGGTGATATGAGGCTTGTATGTTATTGGGCCTTTGGTGCGGTCCAGCCCACGTTCGAACAGTCCAGCTACCCCTCCTCTCCATTCTCTGTTTCTCTCTTCTAACAGAAGGGCTTTGTCTTTTACTGCAGCATGTGAGCCCAATTCCAAACTCTTAATTTTGGCCCGTAATCCCCCTTGCAGCCCATTGATGAAGATTCCCTTCAACATCTCACTGTCCACCTGTCACATGGGACCAGAAATACGCTCAAACTCTTCAATGTACTCCAGCACCGATCCCGCTTGCTTCATGCGTAACAGGGGGCCGTAGGGGTCTTTGATCACCCCCGGTTGGAAGCAGCGTGTGGTGGCCTCGCGAAATCCTCTCCACGAGGGAAACTGGGTTTGCTCTTCCCACACTTGATACCAATACAACGCTTTACCTTCAAGAGCTAACATCACCACGTCGAACTTGTCCTCTGCCTCGATGTCGTTAATACGAAGTAACGCTCTATTTTCACCAGCCACCCTAACACGTCATTGCCTGTGAAGATTGGGACCTCCATTCGCCGATCTGGGGCCCGACATCATGGAGGGCTATCGTAACCATAATCACAGTATCGGTTGGGCCACGGAGGACGCTCCCAATGACGAGGATGGCCAACGAGGGAGTGGGGGGAGCTCCGATCGTCGCGGTCCCGAGACCTTGACTCACGGTGCTCGCTGCGAGGTGGAGAAGGGGTATGGTGTCGCCCTTCAACGCCTCTGGAACCCCCATTCCAGCGGTCATCCCTGTCCACACAGGGAGACGGCTGTTGTGGTGGTGGTGACCAGCCATGTACGTGACGACGTCGATCATTCTTCCTCTCCAGTAAAAGCACCACCTGATCCAATTTCATTCTCAGCTCAGCAACTTGTTCTTCCATCTTGGCAATGTTCGTGATTACAAAGCCCACACACAGCTCCCAGGTCAAGAGCTCTTATGCCAATTAATAGGAACACAACAATATAAAGAACAGAAATGCAGAGGAATATATGGAAGGATATATTTCTAGGAATGAAAAGGGAATAACATAAAGCAATTACAAGAAGAGGAGCTGAGCACTGAGTAGCTCACTCACTCCAAGCCCAAATCTGTTTTACTACCAGAATGCCTAACAATTCCCCTCACTAGGTAACAAATACCCCCTTTCCCTGACAGTCACGTGGTACGCCCCTCACTCACACACACACACCAGCTCATCCTCAAAGAACCATTAAGCCCCCAGCCTTAGTGAGGCCCACCAGCATTTGCCACAAGTGCTGAGTCATTCAACACATTAATCCCCATGCTACCTTTTTTTCTTTTCTTTTGTAAACTTTCAGTCCGTCAGGTAACTTGTCCCTAACAGATATCTCCTAAATTTTGGTGAAATTCACTCTAAATTCTCTTTATATATATTGGGATGATCCTTACTTTTCTTAAATTCATTGTGCAATGTACAATGGAGTGGAGTACGGTGTAATAATTTTATAAACTTAGCGGAGATCAATATAATGATTTCACAAACTTAGAAACCTCTTAAGCAAATTTTACAAATAGAGAGGAATGAGAGTGAATTTCACCAAGTTTCAAGGGAGATGAACGTAATTGACCCTAAAATATTTGCTTGTGTCAAAATTGTTTCTCTCTATATATAGACTAGAAACCGGAGTTTCAAATATTGCTAAAGTGGTCTTCAGTCTTCACTTTACATACCTATGAGTACATTGATCCCCTAAGTTGGATTTCTTGTACCCTTGATTGGATTCTTTTATCCAGTCCTGTGATCCAAATATATACAACACATAAATCTTGGTATTAATGTGAATGACAATTTCAAGCAAAATTTATTCAATATATAAACAATAATAATAATACCTGTATGTATAGGCGAGTGTTCCAGTCATTTTTTTCTGAAACATTGCATTTCAAAAGATTTTTCCTAGTTGGAGCCACATAAGGGTTCCCCTTCCAATAGGCATACGGTACTCTGTCCTTCCACTTAGTCTTCTTGTTCCCTTCTTTGATATCTTTAAGGACATCTCCCCATGGCTTTATATTTGTCTCAGCCCTATTCAAAATGAAGAATTAATATCCAGATCTCTAGTGTTGTAACTGGTATATATATATATATATATATATATAAAATTTGCCTGAAATATGTGTCGTGTGAATGTAAGTTCATACTATAGTATCATTACTATAGTACAAAACACAATTGCAGTGAATTCGTTTAAGATAGTGGCAATGAGCTGGATGGAGAGATAGGATAAAAACAAAGGATTTTGAGAGTGAAAATGATGTGAAATGAGAATATTCCAAAATTGAAGAAGTGTAATGGTAAAAAATTATGCTCACTGAACTTATGGGAGAACACAAAAGTAAAAAGATGTACAAATATATACCTATAATTATTATCGTCATTCACAGAACTTTAACATAAAATTACAAAAAGTATATCAATAAATTATATTTTGGTTAGATTGATGTTATTTGAATATATTAAATTGAGAAATCATAAAGGGACACCTAAAAATGATATGCACTTACCACTAGCTATATTAAAATTCATAATATCCTCATAAAAGTCTAATTGTATAGAAATAAGCTTTCTGAGTTTGATATTCCTCCAATTTTTCCTATTAACCTTTATGCATTTCTACCAAGCCAACACTGATATTTCTTTTACTCAATCTTTTCATTCTCAACTGTTATTTATCTGGTATATCCAAAATCCAAGGCCACAAAATACAATGCAAAATGTCAAATTTCATAATGACACCATATGTAGATGTCAGACCTATTTTCATGAGATTCACGTATTATTCAATAGTAAATGAAATGTGAGTTGATATAATATTTAATATAATATGAGTATAAATAATATCATGAATGTTGAAAGAAGTTAGAGGGATAAGAGGATTTTTACCATCCCCAAAAGGACCAATCAGGGAACACAATGTCAAAGCTCCACTTATCAGAACAATATCTGAACAAAGGTGGTGGTGGGGCAGCGTTTGGGCCTTGAAACCTAACCATTGGGACAACAGGCCTATCATTACAATCAAACAACAACTCCAAATCAGGTAACCTTCCAGGGTACCGCCTTAGGAGTTGCAAGATCCCCCACAAAGTGAACATATCTCTGGTCTGAATTGACTTCCTATAATTCTGCACATACGCCTTCCCGTCTAGGATCACAAGCCTAAAGTGTGCTGTCCTTCTTGCCCCTTCAAGCATTTCCCTTGTGACACCTGTCTCCCTCCATGGCCGTAGATCTTCATGGATCCATCTAAAGTATGAGGGGCACATGAGCCTCAATGGACGGCTTTGTTTAGTGGGGTTATGTGATGTGGGGTAGTCCCTCTTAGCACATGTTTGTGTCTCATTGGTGTTCCCATTGGTGCATCTAAGAGGAAATTCTTGTTGTTGGGGTTGGATTGTGTGGACTGCTGAATAGTTCTGGCTTGGAATAAAAATACCTGCAAGTATAAACTTAACCAAAAAAACAAAAAAATTAACATCACACTCTTATCAAATACAGGGTCAAAGTCAAAACAGTTGTCCTGGATCAATTATACAGAATCTAGTTATGCTAGAAATGCTAATAATTAATCAGGGGATCAATATGTAATTTAAATAATGCTAGCTCAACAATTAATGAAGGAAAAATGTTCCTCAGATTATGTGATAGCAATAGCATTCAATAAAATAAAAGGGTAATTATATTTCATGATCATCACCCTAAAGTGAGGGTATTTGAGCATCCTGTATCTGTCTATCAAGTTCTGATACCTTGCATTCCAATACAACTTTGAAATTGTCACAATAAAGAAGAAAAAAACAAAATTGCAATTGATTTTTCTCTTCTCGCGCCACTATTGCCCTTTTTGTCCTTAAAAATTTCATGCATATATTCATAGCAATAAATGCAATCTCCATGTATTTTTCTTAAATAGAATTTAAACAAATTTCTCCCAATAAGCATGATTTGTGAACTTATACTAGGAAAAGAATCGAGAATGAGATTTTGTTTTCCAAAAACTGCAAGTACCATATATATACTGATTCACTATGTATATTTTTGGGTGTTTCTGAAACTAGTGTTCATGCTGCCGAAAAGATCAGAAGCATTGCATCAACACAAAAATCAATGAATGCAAACAAAAAAGGCACAGTCTCTGCCTCTGTCTCCCACACCTTATGTTTCTACCATGGAAACAAATAAATTATAAATATAATAATAAAGCCCAATAAGAAAAGAAACACAGAAATATATTTGCATGGTGTGCCTTGAGTTATTTTTGCAAAACTCACCTCATTCCAGGCTGCAAAACCACATAAGGTTGCCACAACAAAGCAAAACAGCACAAACAATGTGGTGCCAACTGCCACAGTAGTTTTGGCTCTCTTTGACACCAAATGAGGCTTCTTATTAGAACCACCACCACCCCAGAAGAGTTTCAGGTATGTCTCATTGTCCTTGTCCATGCTTGAACTATTGAATTTGTATGTGTTCCTGCAAAAACTCCTTAACTTGTGTGATATATGCTCTTATGAGGGATTTGTGCAGAAGAAGTGTAATCTCCTTATGTCCTGGAGTTTGTATAACATATGCTGAGATTATCCTCTCTCTCTTTTTTTGTTTTCCTCTTCACCACAGAGGATTCTCAAAACATGTCTGTAGCTAATTGTGTGTGAAAAAGAAGGTGCAGACTGCAGAAGGAGGAGAGGGGAAAACTATATTGGATGGACACCGAACCTGGTCCCATCAAGTTCTCCCAAAGTCTAAGAATTCATATATACGAAATCTCGGTGGCACAGTCATATTCAGGATGCTACTGTGCTGTTGATTTCAGCTCACGAACATATATAGTAATTTATGATAGCATAGAAGTCATTCCTCTTCTATTCTTGACAATGAAAACCGAGAGAATATCATGATTAAAGGCAAAATCTATATTTATGAGATCTATATTTTGAAAAGAATAGTCACCGTTTTTGATAAATACTTTGTGTTTACCTAAAAATTAAAATGAAAAAAAAATGAATTTTGAAATATAAAGAATATTAAATTATCATTCATTTATCTTACAATTTTAATTTCTATATAATAATAGCATAAAAAAAATTACAATGTGATCCAATTATATGTTTCCTATTAACAAAAATGGGTTAGTCTCACATCCATTGGAAAGTCATATAAATGAGATAATTTGATTAGATGACATTGTAAAAAAATTTACAGTGTCAGTAGATAGAAATTTAACTCTTATATTATATTATATGCCATTATATCTAAAATTTTTGAGATAATGAAAATGAAAATCAAATATTATTCCTGATGTATTGATATAGAATTGAATGTCTATTTAAAATATATATGTTGATAGTGTGCCAAAATTGAAATTCAAAATAATAATTAAAAAAAGAACACTAAGAAGAATAATAAAAGCGGAGATCAAATTTGTTATACTACTAGCGTTAAGTGTTTTACATGGTGAGGCAGCAGTATATTATATGGATAACATTATATTTGAAGTGATATCCATCTAAATAATTGTACAATGAATCTAAAAATCTTTCATATATGTAAAGACTAAATTTAAAATAAATATAGGATCAAACTAATATATATACATTATTAAAGCTTAGCCTCTTTTTTCTAACTAACAGTAAAAGATGAGGCATTATATTGAAGTTAATTTTTATCCGACCCTTTAGTTAGTAACTATATATCATTATAGGAAGATCAGATGAGAAAGAGTTATCCGGCCAATTTTAAACCATTATTAAGTTAAAATCGCCAAATAAAATTAACAGAATTGCAAGAAAATAAAATAAAATGCAAACTAGTGAACGGTAAAAATAAAATAGACCATATAGAATCTTTTAATATTATTATTCAACCATGCATTATCATGTCATATATAACGGTTGACTCTTACACTCACTCAAAATATCATATAAATGGAATTATTTGATTGAATAATAATGTAAACAAATTGTATATAATTGGTGTACTGAAATTAATTAACTTAACAAAAAAGAAAATAAAAAAGCTCCAAAGAATATAGGATACATACATATGATAAGAGTTTTTTATTTAAGAAGTAAGAATGAAATTCAGAACCGTTAAATTAAGTGAGTGATCAAGATTAAACCTAAAATATTGAAACTCAAGTAACTCCATAAATCCACCCGAGACTCCTTTTTTTTCCCCATTCTTTACATTTTTTTTATATTATTTTCCTCCCAATTCCTACGTACTGACCTAGTACTCGTTTTCCATGTATTTCCTTGTACTTGCAGGATCACAATATACACTTTTGTTTATAAAAACCATGGTTAAGAAAATCGGACCGGATTAGTTGGTTTGACCGATTTCCATCTGGCCAATCCAATTAATCTAAAAAAAATTGAAAGAAGTTAAAACTGGGAAAAATTGATGAACCAGATCAATTGGACCGGTTCAGAACTTTATTTATTTTATTTTATTTTATTTCAAAGCTTAAATATTGATATTTTGTGGTAGTTATAGAGCAAAAATAAAAAAAGAATAGAATCAAAAAATAACACTAACAAAAATTGTTGGATTATCCTTCTTCTCTCTATATCATTTACAAACTACTCACCATAAACCTCACTGGTCACCAACAAATATTGTTTTTAAATACTTTTGTGACCATATTGTAAGGATAAGATTAGAGAAATTTTATAAGGATTATGTTTATTTTTAAAAACCTATGAATATATATTTTTTTGTGTTGATTATGTTAATGTTAATGATTTAATATATTTTTTATATTCTAATTAATCATATATTATTATATTTCAGCTGAACCTGTTGGATCTTTAAACCTTTGAACCAATATCTTAATCGGTTCGATACCTGTTATGATTTTTTCTTCCTTAATAAAAACAAAAGAAACTTTGGGTAAACGCACACTAATATTGTACCCGTCTTTGTAAAGATAATTCCATGTATTATGCCCGTAACTTGCTCCTCAATCCTCTGCCGGTCTTAGAACGAAAATAGAATATAACAAGACTCTTCTTCTATATCTTTGACTCTTGAATGTTGAAACCTCAAAAATAGTCTATTTAGAACTCTCCAATCTCATTACAATCATTTTTCAAAAAATATTTGGTGTAAAATATTTCTTTACAACAAATTTACACCCTTAATGTATAGAGGCACATAAGCCCCATATTTGTTATGTTTTCACCTGCCTCTATATACTAAAGGTATAAATTCATTTGTACACTAAACATTTCTCATTATATGTCTTCTCTCCAAATTTAATTTAACTAACGAAACTGATACAAAAGATGTAATTAGTTGTTAGTATAGATCCCTGAATCAAACGAGTTAGTTGTCAGTAAAAACAATGAAAGTATTAACTCTTATCATAATATCCTCAAATGTCGCACAAATGATAAGATATGATTAGTTGTCATTGTAAGACATTTAACACTAATAATATATTAAAAGTAAACTCTTTAAAATTTATTTAAAAAATAAAAGATTAAATTTTATGCAGTATAAAACTTTTTTAAAATTTTAATTTTTATGCACTAAAAATTTATTTAAATTTATTTTACACTGTCATCCAATCAAATAACCCAATTTACATGGTTTCTAAAGTATTGGATATGAAATTTAATTACTTTTAATGATATGATAATATATAATTAGATAAACAGTAAATTAATTTTTACACAATCGGTATATAAAAATAAAACTGAAAAATAAAATGGTTCAATTATGTGTGCAATTTTTTCTTATCATTCTCAACAGTCCATAGTTGTTGTCAACGGGTGCATGAGTACCAAGAAGTGATTAGACGAAACACTAGGGGTTGAAAAGTAAACAATGGCTGCTGAATGCCTCTCTATCATGTTAAGTAAACGGATTGACCCAATTGGATAACACTCTCTTGTAGTTGCTGCTAATAACTAGTCAATCACTTCGGATATGGGCCAACTTTATTAGGCTAACTAATATGATATATTATTTATTCATTATTAGGTTTAGATCCACTAATTCTGCATAGTTCCCCTTCCATTGTTCAGCTAACCATGTGCTTCTTTTTGAGCATTTCACTTCATGTACGCACGTTTAATTGCCTTTGTCAGTTTTCAGCAATCAGGGAGATCTAATATAAAATGAATAGAAACATAAGAGGGTAATTGTGTTTTCCTTTTTCCTTTTTTTTTAAAAAAATTCTCATCTAAAAATATGTGAAGATGGTAGTAGAATTTCATCATATATAGATAATTCAGATGAGTGGGGAAAATGTCTCTAAAATCCTCAATAAGAAGAATATACTAGATGGAGGATAATTTAATGGATAAAAGTAGAGGGAAATTATAAAAACAAAAATGAGCAACATGTCATACTAACTCAAGTTTTTAAAAATTTATCAAATCATAATAATTGATTATATAAAAGTACCCATACACCATGGGTACCAAAACAAAAACCACATCATCATCATTATTATTACTATTATTGTCAAAAAATGTTTTTTATATCATTAAAATAGATAATATAGTTAATTAAGAATGTAAATATGTACTGAAAAACTATCGAACTAAAATTTGAAAATAAACTAATGGGATAAGTAACCTAAAGAAATACACAAATTAAATGTTTTGTGGTCGAAATTGTTTCAAAAGACCTTTACCCTGATTCCATTGTCCATGCCCCTTGTTTTACTCCTCTAGAGTGCTTTACAATGTGACAAAATCCATTGGAGCCTCGCGTGTTTGTTTCATTGTAACATTTTCTTTTAATTTAATGAAGGCAAGTGTAACATTCATGATAGGTTTCTTTTTCTAAAAGAAAAATGGTCAATTTCCCTTGGAAAAATTTAATCAAACAGGTTTGGATGTGATGATTTTATTTTAATTTATTTTCCGTACATAAGAAGAAATATCAATGACTCATCTATCATGACCCATGAATATGATGCTCCTTTTTCCGGGGTATAACTTGCAACTGCTCCGAAACTATGAAGTAAAGATCACTTTTTATATTTAAAATTACAATTTAAGTTTGATTTATTATTGATATAAAAATATTCAATCATATATCAACACGACATTAAAAATATTTGACATTTCAACATGGTCATTTCTCTTTATTAGTCAACATAATAGTCTACTATTACTTCTTTGCTATACATCAATTGTTATTTTATTTAAACTTAATATTGTTAAGTTAATTTTTTTTTTCAGAAAAAAAGAACGACTTTCATTTACTACCTTTTATAATGAACTAAATATCATAAATATTGTTATTTTATTTATTTATTATAATGATTTATATTTAAAAAATAATTTATTGAAATTCTTTGCAAATCGCTATATCACAAGCATCGTCCTGTTTTGTGAGTGTTATACTTTAATGGGATAATCCACATGAAATCCACCTAAACTTTTGTCCCAATATATCACATAACAAACTTAAGCTATCTCTTGCTAATCTAAAAACAACCAACCAAAAGTCAAACATCACATATAAGGGGCAAAGTATAGTTAAAAACAAGCCATATCCAGATCAATCTACAAAACACAGCATAATAATCTCGTAAATTCGAAGAAGGAAGGACTTACAAAGTCGAGACAAGCAAGTTTGAGCAACTAAATGAACAAGCGTGATGATAGCAGTGACATGCGCGATGGCAAGAGCGGATACACAAGAGGTTTGTCAGAGAGAGAGAGAGAGAGTGAGAGAGAATACAAATAGAATGGAGAAAATTAGGAAAGATTATCAATCTCCTAAAATAATTTTTCTTTTTGTGACAAATAATATTTGTTAAGTCCATTTGAGCAATTATATATATATAAATGTATTGAGTCCGTTGTAACCTTTCGGCTAATTTTTTCCCCCCATTTTAAGGTTGTTTTAGACAATTCACTTAATTTAATTAATGAAAATTTAATGTATTATTATTGTTGTTGTCTTTTGTTGACCTTATTCTCAATTAATGCAACTTTTAACTCTCACCATTAATTGAGTTTTCATTTCTACTATTTTATTATAATTATTTTTTATGATTTTTTTATATCAAATTGAAAATGTTGCTATCTTCGTCTTTGAATAATTGTCCAATTTTAAATGTGTGTAAGAATTAAAGGAATGATTAGAAAAATATCAAAATTAACAAAAGTTAAAATCAATTTAGCTCAATTGAACCATACCCCGCACCTTACTAACACTAGTCTCAACCTTGCCCCTGACCACTATTAAAAAAAAAAATTGTAAAATTATTGTAAAACCTAATAAACATATAAAAGAACTACAGTTTAAAGAAAATAACAAACAAGAAATCAAATAAGTTAAATAAAATTGTAAAAAGTACAACAAATATCATTATTTATTAAGTACATAAAAAAACATAAGTAGTACACGTAAAAATATAAATAAATAAAAAAACACAGTAGCAAGGAAATAATAAACTAAATTCCAAATAAGCCTAACATAATCATTTAAATTACTAACATATATCATCACTTAATGTCTAGCCTCACAACTCTACAAGCTATCACTCTTCCTTTTCTGCATCCTCTTTAATTGTTTGATAAGTTACTAGAGTTAGGGTTAACCTTTTAAAAATATATATATATATATATATAGGGTGCTTGGTAGGTTCAAAACTATCCGATGCTCCGTGGGCAAGATAACAATTGTTATCCCTAAATTTTCTAAATCATAATACTAAAGAATATTCTAATTATTACAAACTCAAAAATATAATTTCTAAAGTTAACGGTATGCACGGCAATTTAAGGGTATGCCCTATGAAATAAGGTTGAACCCTAAAAATAGGTGTATCTTGTAGGAGAAGGGAATGTTCTTTTCAGGTCCATATGTATTAAGAGCTTGAGGCAAATTCTCTATGTGCACTCTATTGGGCTTTGATCCGAAAGTTTTGTGAATGAGTCTCTTGCTCCATAGCTTCTAGTGGATAATTAAAGATAGGAAATACACCTATTACATTTGTTTTTATTTAAATGATTTTGCTCAGTAAAGTTTTAGTAAAAAGACAAAAAAACAATTGGACCAAAAACAAAAAAAAACCCAGTGCTCATCACAATAATACATACTTTTTTTCTTTCATTATTTTAATTGCATATTTAGGGAAGGGTTAGTACGTGTTTTATATCTGTATATATAACACATCCTTCACCTACTTATAAGTGTCCTCTAAAAAATATAAGAAATTTAGTACATTAAAATGTCAATGTACTAGGACACAATTTCCACCGTTTCCCTAGGGTAGCGTTTGGTAAGGGAGACGGGAGGGACAGGGACAGAAATACAGAGACAATAGAGACGGAGACATAAAAAATACTGTTTATGTATCATGTTTGGTTGTAGAGACGGGGACAGGCATTGACCGGCCATTGACCACCGTTGACCGGCGTTGACCACCGTTGACCGGCGGCGGCGGCGTTGACCGGCGGTAGTTCGGTGGCGGCCGGTGGTGGTCCGGCGGTGGCTAGTGGCCGGACCACCACTAGAAATTTGTGTCCGTCCCACTTGTCCCCCACTTTTTGGAGGGGCAATCTGAGAAATTTTGTCTCAGACGGAAAATTTTTTCGTCTGCACTGTCTCTTACTAAAGCAAGATCTGACAGACTGTCCCTGTATTTGTGTCTCCGTCTCCCAAACCAAACGCTACCTAGGAGATACTTATAAGTGGACAGAAGGAGTATATTAGTATTGCATGTGTTAAAATATTAGCTTAGAAAATTCCTAAAATTATTCTATCAATTATCAAACTCATTAAGACAAATTCCGCCCCCTAATTCCCTCTCTATTATCATTTGAAAAAGGATAAAAACAAGTCTAGATACATAGGAAATCTTATAGCCTAGTCACGATTTTCCCAAATCTTCTCTATTCACAACCAAAATTATTAACTTATTAATGATTTGCACAGGCTGTACTCTCATCTCACCTTATAAATAGGAGTGTCATCCTCACCATTCCACACACTTCACTCACTCTCTTCTCTCCCTCCACAAGTGAACTTGTCTACTTACTCTCTTAGGTTTTTTTTTTTTTTCCTAGCAATTAAGAGGCAAGACTTAGTCTCTTTGATCAATCAAGGTAGGAGTAGTTGTAGTTTTATCTTTATAAGTAATCCAAGAGAAATGTTTGAGTCCTATCAAACCATCTTGT